>MU249642.1:1255719-1399935 GCA_018977245.1 Lethenteron camtschaticum
AATTATTCTACCAGGGCTTTTAATTCTGTGGAATGAATATGTGATTGTTATAATTGTACTCTCCATTTTGCTTCGTTCTACTACAAAGTTTCAAGTATTTTTTTTATAGTTATAATTACTTTTAATATTTTTGAATTACTGTATAAGAGAATTTCAATATAATATTTTGAACATCTGCAGTTTTAGTTAGACAAATATTCTCAAATGAATTTTATGCTAATTTAAGCTTTCCAACGCCTCCTTTTTAATAAATGTTTTTGCCACGTTAAATACGCACTACAATGACAATAGTTTAAAGTTATTTAAGCATGTTTTATTTTAAAAATGGAAATATGGTTTTGGACGGGGGGGCAGAGCTTTGTGACGTCATATTTGAGGGTGTCTGACTTTTTGTGAGGCCGTGTGACGAAGGGGGGAGGGGGGGTAAAAATCGGCCAAAACCGCGTGACGTCATTTATGGACGGCCCCTGAGCGTGCAGATCTCTTTCACATGTCGAGGAGTACCATCCAACTGCACCAGCCAATCAGCTTCCAGGATTACAACCCTATTCAACATGGCCCCCTTGTTGTTCACCCTTGCAACATGGCCGCCTTGTAATTCCCACGCAACATGGCCGCCTTATCGTCCCCTACGCAACATGGCCGCCTTGTCATTCCCCACGCAACATGGCCGCCTTGTAATTCCCACGCAACATGGCCGCTTTATCGTTCCCTACGCAACATGGCGTCCCCCATCGTGTTGGATGCAACCACATTTTACAAATGTGATTTGTAACTTTGATCCGTACCCAGGGACTGATAGTTCAACTTTTAATCTGCAATTTTAATGAGGGACTATTGAGTGTGGTCATGGTGTGGTCTGGGACAGTTTTATTTTACTGCCTTGCCCAAACTTGCATTTGGCGTTGAATTTATGTACTTATGCAATTTTTTTCTGATACACTTCATTTCCTTTTTACTTACACTAAGCGACTTGCTTATACTTTCTCTACTTCGCACTCCTATCGCTCGTATTGTTTATTGTAACGTTCTTAACCTGTGCCTCTACTCGACATCTGTGAAAAAGAGCTTTTATAGCTCATCAGATTCCTCCAGTAATAAAAAAACATAATTCCAGAAACATGCGTTTAAATTATTTACATTATTTGGCTGCTATTAATTTCTACGCGATAAAAGCCCAATCTAGATGTGAAAGAGCCAAAGAGTATGATAAAAGCCCACTTCGTTGAGCTATCATTTGTGATAGCGTCTGTAAAAATTAACCCGTAAAAACAAAGTTTTTCACTATAAATCCTTTATATGCGTGGCATCGGTTTATTTTATTATTCATTTCTGTTTTTCTTGAGTAAGAGTTTAATTTTTTATCACATTGGTATTTTAAATGAAATGAAAAAAAAATTCCTAAAAAGTGTAAAGTTTTAGATTTTTTTTCCACGAAAATAAATGGTCACGCACAACGAGTCTGTGTGGAAAATGTCAGCTCGATTGGATCACGGAAGTGGGTTAAAAAACGACCGAAAGATTTGCACGGTCATAAGCAAGCAAGCGAACTTAATATAAAGGATTTAAAAACAGAGCCGGACACCTGGTAAGATAAACAAGTAATATTTAAAAACACTTTTTTTTACGCGCTTTTATGAAATGTACTAGAATAGTAATGGAAGAACTCCACGACTTCAGGAAGTGGCCCCGAAGCTTGCCATAACGTAAGGGACCAGTGGCTAATTACAGCCAATGTCAGTTGAGCGTGGACAATTAGACCCAAGCCGAAAACATAACATATAAAAAATAATGTTAAAAATATATTTTTATAATAGAATATAGCATTGTCATCAGAATGACATAAGTATACCAAGTTTGCAGTCGATACCACATTGGGAAGTGGGTTACAATTGAGTTACAAGATTTGAGGATACAACAAGGACAACCACAACAACAGTGAGTTAAATTAAAGCGTGTAATAATAATAATTGTTAAATATCGATTTAAAGCTTTCGTGACGGCAGGGATTCATCTTCTTGGTTCTTTCGGTAAAGTCACATAGAACGGAAGTAATAAAATAATAATTACTTCCCTTCTACGTGACTTTACCGAAAGAACCAAGAAGATGAATTGTTAAATAGTTTTGAGAAAATCCACACAACCACTCTCCCCTATCACTCTCCTCTGCCTCTCCCAATCTCTTCTCCCACCCCACTCACTCACGCACCACTCACTCACTCACTCCCCACTCACTCACCCACCACCCACCCACCCACTCACCCACCCACCAACCCACTCACCCACTCACTCACCCACCCACTCACCCCCACTCACCCACCCACTCACGCACTCACCCACTCACCCACCCACTCACCCACTCACTCACCCCCACTCACCCACCCACTCACGCATTCACCCACTCACCCACTCACTCACCCACCCACTCACCCACTCACTGACCCACCCACTCACCACCCACTCACGCACTCACCCACTCACCCACTCACCCCCACTCACCCACCCACTCACGCACTCACCCACCCACTCACGCACTCACCCACTCACTCACCACTCACTGACCCACTCACTCACCCCCACTCACCCACCCACTCACGCACTCACCCACTCACTCACCCACTCACTGACCCACTCACTCACCCCCACTCACCCACCCACTCACGCACTCACCCACTCACTCACCCACTCACTGACCCACTCACTCACCCCCACTCACCCACCCACTCACGCACTCACCCACTCACTCACCACTCACTGACCCACTCACTCACCCCCACTCACCCACCCACTCACGCACTCACCCACTCACTCACCCACTCACTGACCCACTCACTCACCCCCCACTCACCCACTCACTCACTCACCCACTAACTCACTGACCCACCCACTCACCCACCCACTCCCTCCCCACTCTCTCCTCCACCCCCACTCCCTCCCTCCCTATCTCCCCCCCACTCTCGCCTCCCTCTCCCCTCCCTCTCCCCTCCTCCTTCCTTTGCATTTCGGCAGCAGGCCGTGGTGGTCGTGGCAGCGAGAGTCCTCTGTAAAGCCATCGTGTGAGTATCATCATCATCACCACCACCACCACGACCATCACCACCACCACGACCATCATCACCAACCACCACGACCATNACCACCACCACCACGACCATCACCACCACCACGACCATCACCACCACCACGACCATCACCACAACCACCACGACCATCATCACCACCAACCACCACGACCATCATCACCACCACGACCATCACCACCACCACGACCATCACCACCACGACCATCACGACCATCATCACCACCACCACGACCATCATCACCACCACCACGACCATCATCACCACCACCACGACCATCACCACCAACCACCACGACCATCATCATCACCACGACCATCACCACCACCAACCACCACGACCATCACCACCACGACCATCACCACCACCACCACGACCATCATCACCACAAAGATCCCTCGTGTAGCCTTAATAGACTTTAGGGGCAAGTGCTGTTAGCGAGCAGCACCTATGAAGGCGGGCACGGCACACGAGGGGGTTGGGTGGGTGGCCAGCACCCGCGCGACCGCCTTTGTCTCCCCAGTGTCGATGTTTACGCACCGCACCAGGTACTCATTTGAGGCTGAGTCGACCTAGGGAGACCCAGGAACGCCTGGTTCGTAGCTGACCGCTACACTACCGCTCCCCATACCATCACTTTCCACTTCGCCATCACTCATCACCACCATCATCATCACCATCATCATCAACATCATTAATCGGCAACTGCACGAATGCATTAACCAATATCTCTGCATTGATCGATCATCAGCGGCCTCAATGGGAACCAACATCATCGATCGATCATCAGCGGCCTCTGCTTAATTGGGAACCAACATCACCACCACCATCATCATCATGGATACATCGTCACCATCAACAATAGTAATCGCTGCTCACACTGCGCGTCTAACATCGCGACGTTTCGTGCTGTTGTGTTGTTGTTGTGGTGTTGTTGTTGTGGTGTTAGTTGTTGTTGTGGTGTTACTGTTGTTGTTGTGGTGTTACTGTTGTTGTGGTGTTACTGTTGTTGTTGTGGTGTTGTTATGGTGTTACTGTTGTTGTGGTGTTACTGTTGTTGTGGTGTTGTGGTGTTACTGTTGTTGTTGTGGTGTTACTGTTGTTGTTGTTGTGGTGTTACTGTTGTTGTTGTTGTGGTGTTGACCTTTCGCATGCTCCGTGCGTAGCCGACCGCGCAAAATTTTTCTTCTTCAAAAAGTTCGCCGCGAATAGAATCTCGCCGGGTTTTGTTTGACAACGACGATGCGACTCGTTGATTGTTAAATATAAATATTTGAAAAGATTGTCGATTTTAACTTTTAACAATCATTTTAACATTTTATCTCCTTAAGACCACGTGGGGAGATTCAACACAAAACCCAAGGCCCCCGTGCGCGGGTTAAGACGAGATGAACAATGTTTCTACAAATTCACCGCGAATTAACAATAATCTTGAGCGGCTGCCGATGTTTCTAAAGTAACGCAAGTTATATTACTTATTTCTTTTAACTTCAGAAGTTATAAAGTTGCGGTTCAGCCGCGAAGAAGCCTGCGGCCTAAAGCCTTCCCCAGGCCCGCGGCCCGCAACATAATGTTTAAATAATGTTTAAATAATATTTAAACATCTTCTTGGTTCTTTCGGTAAAGTCGCGTAGAAGGGAAATAGTNAAATAATAAAATACAACATAATATACAATTCTTACATTGTATTTTGTTATGTTTTATTTTTATTATTTCCCTTCTACGTGACTTTACCGAATGAACCAAGACGATGAATCCTGCAGTCACGAAAGCTTTAAATCGAAATATTAAAACATCTTAAAACTAATTCCTCTTGGTTTTTCAATTCGCTCAAGTTAATGCATTGTGAGGGTGCCTTAAGAAAAGTGATTTTTTTTCATCGTTAAAACGTGGATTCATTTAAAGGTTTATGTAAAGTGCCTTTAACTTATATTACAATGCGTTGTCGTGCAAGCGCATTTGAATATATGGTAGATATTCGATAATCAATATGTAGACTGCTGCAGGAGGAATCCGATGAGCTATAAAGCTCTTCTTGGAGGGGCACGGGGTTACAACAAGACAAAGATCCCCCATGTAGCCTTGATAGACTGTAGGGGCAAGTGCTGTTAGCGAGCAGCACCACGCCCGGCCGCCTTTGTCTCCCAGTGGCGATGCTTACACCGCACGAGGTACTCGTTTGAGGCTGAGTCGACCTAGGGGAGGCCCATGACCGCTTCAGGTAGTCGTCACTGGTGGTGTTGGCCGTGACGGGGAATTTAACCAGGGTGGCCAGGTTCGTAGCGCAGCGCGCTGACCGCTACACCACCGCTCCCCAGACAGTACACAGAAACACGACAGTAGTGAAAAGTCTAACAAAGGTGAACACATCACACAAACACAGATACAACTAAACCAGCGGTCGGGAACCTATGGCTCGCGAGCCATATATGGCTCTTCCAGTGACGGCATATGGCTCCAGACAATTTTGAGTTGAAAAAATAATAAAAATAATAATAAAAAAATCTGTTTGGAACTGATTTTAAAATACTTGTGATATTACTTAATAATACTGTGTCATTTTAAAGTGAACAGAAATTAGTTTTGAAGATAAATTTCATGGGTCACGCCTGCATGAAGCTCAACCTCACCACGTATGAACCAGACTACAAGGCCATCAGCAAAACTATGCAGCACCAGACGTCGCATTAAAAGTAAGACATTTAATTTATGATACTTAAAAAATACTATATGGCTCTCAATGAAATATATTTAGAAATATTTGGCTTTTATGGCTCTCCCAGTCAAAAAGGTTCCCGACGCCTGAACTAAACCATGCACATCCTACCCAGGCAAAGCTTTGGCCAGAAATGATAGCCGCTCAAGAAATTGGGCCCATCGTTTGGTAGTTTATAGCAGCAAAATCACGAAAATAATCTCAATTTCATGTTTCTAAATGTGTGTGTGGGGGGGGGGACCCAGGGGGTCCTGGAGAAAAAATCCACGCGACCACGGGAAGAGAGAGACACGCAAACTCCAAATATACAGCAGGCGTCAGGGTCGGGATCAAACCCACGACCTATAAACCAGGCGAGGTAGTTAACATCGCCTAGCCACCGTGATATTTTACAACAGGCGTCAGGGTCGGGATCGAACCCATCACCTATAAACCAGGCGAGGTAGTTAACATCGCCTAGCCACCGTGATACTTTACAACAGGCGTCAGGGCGGGATCGCCATGACCTGTAAACCAGGCGAGGTAAAGCTTTCGTGACTGCAGGGATTCATCTTCTTGGTTCTTTCGGTAAAGTCACGTAGAAGGGAAGTAATAAAATAATAAAATTAAACATAATAAAATAATTCTCGATTTCGCACAAGAAAGTGAGAATTATTTTATTATGTTTTATTTTTATTATTTTATTACTTCCCTTCTACGTGACTTTACCGAAAGAACCAAGAAGACAGGCGAGGTAGTTAACATCTAGCCACCGTGGTGCACCTTAAAATAAAGAAAATATGCAAGTTCAAATTGCATTGTGAATTCCAAAGCGTTGGAGAGGCAGTAAAACAAGTCAATAGAACAATAGCAAATTCGTGAAGAACAACTGTGCCACCTTAGCGGTGNAAAAAAAAATAAACGTTTGCGGCTTTTGCTTTGAAATAGAATTAAATGTTTTTTTTTCTGATCGTAACATTTATATTTGTTTTATTCTCATTAGGCTCCATGTTGTAAAGTTCAGTCTACAACTCGTATTATCTACGTTAGCCTCTATTCATGTACTATGAATAAGGGCCGTTTCCCGAAACGTCGCCTGTTATGTAAAACTAAAACTATTTTCCTAAACTATGTTTTTAATTTTACCAGGTAAGGCCACACTTGAGCTGTGTAGTAGATCTTTTGTCAGAAGCGACCTGGTCATCACAGATGATATTTCAACGTATTGGGCTTTTCATCATCATGTGGACATTTATAGCAGCAGCCAAATCCTCTAAACGCATAGAGACCCATAGAAATGTATAGACTCACGGAGCTATGTAGTTAATTTCAGAAGCGACCTGCCCATCACAAGATGATAGCTCAACGAAGTTGGCTTATTATCACATGGAAGTCTATAGCAGCATTCAAGCTCTCAATGGATGATTTTTATTCAAGATGTGGAGTAAAAACCAGAGATACCCGGAGAAAAATCCACGTGACCACAGAGAGAGAGAGACGCGCAGACTCCAAATATACAGCAGGCGTCAGGGTCGGATCGAACCCACAACCTCCTGTATACCAGGCAATGTAGTTAACATCTCCTAGTCACCATGACATACAGTGCATACTTTACTCCATACTTTGTCTATACTTTCCCTTTGAGGCTGCACGTCCACACAGGGTTATCAGTGATTGTGTTGAGTGTTGTTTGATTAGGTCTTTGCACCACTGCCACCACAGCAGCATCCGAACATTCGTTTTAACAGTTGACTGCAGGTCACACGTGTGGTGCGAAAAAGTGTTGGTATACGTAGAATTATCTCGTTATTCACGAAATCGCTATCCACGATTCTGGCTGTCTGCGAATGCATATGTAAGCCTACACGACCACTGCATCGAGAGAGATAAAGTGATGACGGGATAAAGTGATGCAAGAAAGTGGAGAGATGAAGTTATGAGAAATAAGTGATGCTAGGCAGAGAGAACTTCTAGAAGATTTAGAAGCATCTGCAGATGCTGCGCTATATGGTACTCGTAGGACCAAATATCATCTGCGACATTTGTTATTCACGTGCGTCTCCGGAGCGTATACCATATCGCGAGTAACCAGGGAATACTTCTAACTCGCATTTTCAAAGACACCTGCTCTCATCTGGCCTAAAAGAGTGGACTAATTACCAACGGAACAAAAACGCACATCGCCAAATAGAAATATGAACGGGAACACGAACAACCAAATGGATCCATATTTGAAGTTTTCGTCACTGTAGGGATCTATACTCTTTGGTTCTTTCGGTAAAGTCACGTAGGTGTAAAATAAATTAAACCACGACGTTTCGGGCGCAACACAAGCGTCCATCATCAGGTGGGACAACCACAGCAAGAAACAATTGCTGTGGTTGTTTCAGCAATTGTTTCTTGCTGTGGTTTTCCCACCGATGACGGACACTTGTGTTGCGCCCGAAACGTCGTGATTTAATTTATTTTATACCTACGTGACTTTACCGACAGAACCAAAGGTATGGATCCATAAGGTTTTTTTGGGTTAGATCTCGTAAATATAAATGTAATTAAACCGGACACCACCCGATAGCTAATTAGCAAGGTTTGTCACGAAAACAAAAGATGCCAATTTGTTACGAGTACAGCGAACCGGTTGTGTGTTGGAGAGTAAACCCACTCCCAACATTTACAATTCGAGTAACGTTTCGCCAGTAATTACATGAAACAGTATCATCAGGCAACAGCCAGAGTTGTGGAGAAATCTCCCTGTTTTGGTCTTAAATAGAGGGATAAAGCCTGCATGTTAAATTAACCCAATGGAAATTTGAGCAAACTACAAGCAAATAGAAATCGGCTCCAATGTTATGTTGCGAAAGAAACCTAAACAATTGCGCGCAAACAAACTTATATAAAATACATTCCTCGTTATTACAATTGGCCATGGCATGAATGACTTTAAAATCGTCGAGTTTTAATTTCGTCGCAGACAACACCGAAAATGGAAATCTGACGATTATTGCAAAATAATGCGAACCAACGAGCGGGATTTACATTAAAATATTCCTCGTCGGTTTACACTTACAGCAACATCGTGCCCCAGCTATGAAACCACTGCAGAGACCATTATTTGTGGTTCCTCGCAGCTTCGAAAGCGCCTACGTTTGATTGCCTGCCGTTGGGTGCCTTTTTCAGCGGAGTTTTTATTTTCTCCCTCCGTTGTTCCGGCGTGGGTTTTCGACGGGAGCAACAAATCTCCTCCCATAGCTAATAGCAACGTAGCCCCGCGCGATGTAACTTGTATTGACCAAAACATCCCTATCCTGAAAAATTCCTGTGAAGTGACTCGATTCAGATGTTTTTTTTGTATTTTACCAGGTAAGGCCCACTGAGCTATACATCTCTTTTTCAGAAGCAACCTGGACATCACAAATGATAGCCCAAAGAAGTGGCTTTGAAAAGTCTAGACTTGGTGAGGCTTTGCGAGGTCAACATGCGTAATACATATTAAACACAGCAGAGCTTTGGTGATAGCCTTGGGGCATTAACAGGACCCTGTGGGGTGGGCTGGTAGGAACGAATAACCAAAGAATATTAACATAATGTATTATTACACTTGTTTAGACAGGAAAGCCCCACTGAGTCTAAAGGTTTTTGTAGGGTCCTGCCAAGTGTTTGCAGTAGGGGGCGATGTTGCTACACCGAATCGGACGATACGAAGGGAGAGTGTGAGGCCTACTTCTAGGCTTTAGGCCTAGCTGTAGGCTTTAGGCCGCCGTGAGTTAATTTTAAATGTAAATGTTTTATTATTTATGTAAAAGCTTTAAATTTAAATGTTTCTATTTAAAAGCATCAGGGAATGTAACATTGTTAAACATTAACTCCCTTGCACACACGCGGGGTACGATACGAAGGGAGACTTTGAGGCCTAGTTCTAGGCTTTAGGCCTAGCTGTAGGCTTTAGGGTGCTGTGAGTTTTTTTTATTTAATTTCAAAGTTTTAATTAAAAGCTATCTCAGGGAATTATAAGGGAATGTTACATGTGTTTAGCCAGGAAAGCCTCATTAATTTAAATGTTTTAATTAAAAGCTATCTGAGGGAATTATAAGGGAATGTTACACTTGTTTAGCCAGGAAAGCTTCACAGAGTCTAAAGGTTTTTGTAGGGTCATGCCAAGTGTTTTCAGTAGGGGCGATGTTGCTACACGTTATAGGACATCGGACGGACGGACGAAATAATCTATTGTAGGCTGGTCCACTTCGTTCCTACCAGTAACAGGGTGATTATAAGCAGGGCTTTCTACCCAACTAGCTTTACTACCCGGCTTCGGCCAGGACTTGGATTCACCACGCCCTGGCTGCCTTTGTCCCCCCAGTGGCGATGTTGACACAAAACACCAGTTACTCGTTTGAGGCTGAGTCGACCTAGGGGAGGCCCAGGACCGGTTCAAATAATCGTCACCGGTGGTGGCCGTGAGCGGGAATCGAACTCGGTCGCCGGGTTCGTAGCGCAGCGCGCTAATCACTACACTACAATGCGTTACGCTTCCACACGCGCGGGTCACATGACAGATTTGACGTCACAGCTCACTTGCCGTGAAAAAATATATGCATTATTGAGCTCCCCCCCTAAAAAAAATAAGTGTGCTTTTTTGCATGGTGTACAGTCTGGAAAGTACCCACATGGCAAATTTCAAGTTTGTTGCATGTCGGGAAGTACACAAAACATTTGAACAGACACACATAATCACAACTTTGCTTTTTATATATATGGAGATAAGCAGGGTAGAAAAAAGCCACTGGATCTAGATTCAAAACTAATTTAATTTAAACAGCTTTTGTGTTTATTTTGTTCTTCCCCTGCACCTCTGATGAGCATGGTTGGCTATGTACAATGGCGTGAATATCCAATGTACCAATTTTTTTTTATCATATTGGCATCAGAAGTGCCGTTGGCTGCCTTGGTGGCTGTATCCTCTGCCACCCTCCTTGTTTTGCGATGGCGTGCTGATTTCATACGCAACCGTTGCGAATGCTGAAACGTTTCCGCAGTGCACTGAGCATCACAAGGGCAGAGTAGCCAATGCATCTGGGGCCACCACACGGATATTATGGTATCAAAAGTCCTCGATGTTATGTCCGTGCATTACGCATACCTGTCAACCCCTTATTAGAGCCCTGCCTTAATACAGACCAATTCAGGCCTCATTGGTCACGCTGTGCCCTTATAAATCTCAACGTTCATCTTCAAAGTCCCATCACAAGAGAGAAACACAAACAAATAGACAAAAAATAATGTTGGCCCGTATTTGAACGACCGTATGCTGTATGGATGCTGATAACTCAATTTCCCATGTACAAGCATATGGGTTAACCTCATGGGTTGACAGGTATTAATACGATATTCTCAATTTTTCACGTGATGCTGCTTTGGCTCCCAATTTATGTTTGCTTTCAGTGTTTGGTGCACTTGATTTGGTTTGGGTTTTATTGTTTTGGTGACTCAGTTGACTGACAAATGAGACTCAACCTTGTCTCTTGGGGTTGTCACCCGGTTTAGAAAAAAATCAACTCGGGAAGTGATTTTCCTGCTCAAATCAGCATTGAGACAGTGGTGCTCATCATGTGGGTGTCACGGTGGCTAGGAGATGTTAACTGCCTCGCCCAGTATACAGGAGGATCGTGGGTTCGATCCTGATCGCTGCTGTATATTTTGAGCTTGCATGTCTCTCCCAGTGGTCGCGTGGATTTTTGTCCTGGTCCTCCGGTTTTAGTCCTCCACATTTAGAATGAACATGCGTTGTTTGTGTCTTATCATGTGGAAATATATAGCAGCCAAATAATCTAAATGCATGTTTCAAAATGTGGAGGAAAAAACGAAGGACCCGGAGACAAATCCACGCGACCACTGGGAGAGAGACATACAAACTCCAAATATACAGCAGAGGTCAGCGTCGGGATGGAACCCACAGCCTCCCGCATACCAGGCGAGGTAGTTAACGTCTCCTAGCCACCGAGGTTGCGTTGTTATTGGGGAGTTGCCCTAAATGGAGAAAGTGGCCAACTTGCTCTGTCGACTGCTGGATGAAGGCCTCTCCCAGGTGCCACGACCATCTTGACGTGACCATAAAAAAACCCTCCCCCGCCCACCCTCCAATAAGTGATGCCTTTTGCAGAAAACGCCGCACTGATGGATTCGCCGATGGCGATGGGAGAAGATGAACGGAGATGGAAGCGAGGAGGCATGGCAGAGGAAGCCTGCGGTGGTCTTTCCGTGGCGGGTGAGATGTGGTTAGTGACTATAGGTAGTGGTTACGATGATAGCTGTAGAAGTCGTAACTATAAAAGTTACAGAAGCTGCAGTATATGTTGTAGCAGCAGGAGCCACATGATGAGAGAGATGAGTTGCGGATCGCTGAGCGAATGTCGACCCAACATCTATCACCCCTGTCTGATGGCTCCTCAACCCCCCAACGATGGGGAGACAAAGGCGGCCGGGTGTCGTGCTGACCACCAACCCCCTTTCATGTGCCACAGTGCCACAGTGCCGGCCTTCATAGGCGTCGCTTGCTAACAGCACTTGCCCCAAACAGTCTGTTAACGCTAGACATGGGATATACGGGTGATCTTTGTCATTAAGTGTGTCTCTGCGTGTCTCTGCGTGTATAAACAGGCTCGTGAAAGTGACGCCAAGACTCGTGGCAACATCCTCCTGAGAAGTCATCACCGAGTATGCAGACCCGCAGGTTTGTGTGTGTTAGTATATGGGTTGGCACAGTAGCGGGCATAGGTGGTGCATCTGCGTCATCTCAGTCAACCTATGGCACCTGGGTCTGTCCTTCTGACACTTCACGTGGCCTTAGAGTACACATAGCTTGGCACCAGCGCCGTGGTGACGTCACCGCTATTTAGTGGTGAATGGCGGCTGTTGTTTTCTGTCTGTGAGATTATATTTCTGTGAGTGTCTGTGAGTGATGGTGCTGGTTGTCACTGGGCTGTGATGAGCCAAGAGGTCAGGCTAGAGTCTCTGAGTCTCCCTGACGACAAGTCGACCCACTGAGCCCAGTGACGCAGTGAGACTCGGAGAGCCAGTGTGGTGGCATGGCTGTGGTAACTGTGTGTGTCTCTGTGTGTGGGCAACGGTTAGCGCGCACCGCACTACGAACCCAGCGACCAGAGATCGATTTTCACTCATTATAACCAACGTAAGTGACAAACATGGATTAGTCCTGAGCCTCCCCTAGATCGACTCGGCTTAAAATGGGTACCTGGAGTGGTCTGTAAAGATCACTGGAGAGACAGTGGCAAACCAGGTATGGTGCTGGCTACACAATGCACTCATAGGTGCTTGCTAAGAGCACTTGCTGCACCAAGATTCTCTCCAGGCTATACTTGGCATCAGTGTATTTTGTGTGTGTGGGTCTGTGTGTGTGTATGTTGACGTCTGTGTATGTGTGTGTATGTGTGGAGCGGTGGCGCAGTGATAAAGTTCACTCGCTGTGCTACGAACCCGGCAGCCCGAGTTGGATTCCTGCTCACGACCTAAACCAGTGACGATTATCTGAAGCAGTGCGGGGCCTCCTCTAGGTCGACTTGGCCTCGAATTAGTACCTATTGCGATGCGTAGACATCATCGCTCGGGAGACGGAGGTGGTTTGGCGTGGTGCTGGCCACCCACCCCTTGAGTGCTACAGTGCCGGCCTTCACATATGCTCGGTAACAGAACTCTCTCCAACAGTCTGTTCAGGCTGTGCATAGAGGGATCTTTGTCTTTTTGAGTGTGAATTTTTGGCACAGTGGGGAGGAGCACAGGTGGTGCATCTGCCAGTCATTTGCTTCTGCAGCCGTGACTCTTAAACACAAACTCTATGCGTCTTTCTCTCTGTGTCTGCAGGGTCCCCATTAGCTCGCAGGACGAGGAGGAGGTGGGATGCTTCATTCACCTGCCCATTCACCTCCCCACCCTAACAGGTACAACGACGTTCGATCGAACTACGCTGGCTCTGGCGACATAATTTGATCGCTCCGGCGGTTATCACTTCTATATCAGCTGCTGTCGCAGCAGGAGCCACATGATGAGAGAGATGAGTTGCGGATCGCTGAGCGAATGTCGACCCAACATCTATCACCCCTGTCTGATGGCTCCTCAACCCCCAACGACGGGGAGACAAAGGCGGCCGGGTGTCGTGCTGACCACCAACCCCCTTTCATGTGCCACAGTGCCGGCCTTCATAGGCGTCGCTTGCTAACAACACTTGTCCCCAACAGTCTCTTAAGGCTATACATGGGATATACGGGTGATCTCTGTCATTAATTGTGTCTCTGCGTGTCTCTGCGTGTATAAACAGACAGGTGAAATTGACGTCAAGACTCGTGGCAACATCCTCCTGAGAAGTCATCACCGAGTACGCAGACCCGCAGGTTTGTGTGTGTATATGGGTTGGCACAGTAGGGGGCATAGGTGGTGCATCTGCGTCATCTCAGTCAACCTATGGCACCTGGGTCTGTCCTCCCGACACTTCACGTGACCTTAGAGTGCACATAGCCTGGCACAAGCGCCTTGGTGACGTCACCGCCACGTAGTGGCGAATGGCGGCTGTTGTTGTTTTCTGTGAGTGTCTGAGTGATGGTGCTGGTCGTCGCTGGGCTGTGATGAGCCAAGAGGTCAGGCTAGAGTCTCTGAGTCTCCCTGACGACAAATTGACCCACTGAGCCCAGCGACGCAGTGAGACTCGGAGAGAGCGAGTGGTGGTATGCCGGCTGCATCNGTGTGTGTGTGTGTGCGTCGATGTGTAGGGAGCGGTAGTGTAGGGAGTGGTATTGTAGTGGCGGTTAGCGCACTGCGCTACAAACCCGGCGATCAGAGTTCGATTCCCAATCACGGCCAACACCGGTGACGATCATCTGAACTGGTCCTGAGCCTCCCTAGGTCGAAACAGTCTCAAATGAGTACCTGATGCAGTGTGTAAACATCGCCACCTAGAGACAAAGGCGGCCGGGTGTGATGTTGGCCACCCACCCCCTTGTGTGCCGTGCCGGCCTTCAAAGGCGCTGCTCGCTAACAGCACTTCCCCCAACAGTCTGTTAAAGGTATACTGGTGATCTGTCATTAAGTGTGTCTCTGCGTGTCTCTGCGTGTGTAAACAGGCAGGTGAAAGTCACGTCAAGACTCGTGGCAACATCCTCCTGAGAAGTTTTCATGGAGTACGCAGACCCGCAGGTTTGTGTGTGTGCAGTAAATGGGTTGGCACAGTAGGGGCATAGGTGGTGCATCTGCCACTCATCTCAGTAAACTCATGGCACCTGGGTCTGACCCATGACCTCCCGACACTTCACGTGACCTTAGAGTGCACATAGCCTGGCACAAGCACCGTGGTGACGTCACCGCCACTTGGTGGCGAATGGCGGCTGTTGTTTTCTGTCTGTGAGATTCTATTTCTGTGAGTGTCTGTGAGTGATGGTGCTGGTCGTCACTGGGCTGTGATGAGCCAAGAGGTCAGGCTAGAGTCTCTGAGTCTCCTTGACGACAAGTCGACCCACTGAGCCCAGTGACACAGTGAGACTCGGAGAGCGAGTGTGGTGGCATGGCTTTGGTAGCTGTGTGTGTGTCTGTGTGTGTGAGGAGCGGTAGGACAACGGTTGGCACTCACCACACTATGAACCCAGCGACCAGAGATCGATTCCCACTCATTATAACTAACTTCCGTGACAGACATATGGATTAGTCCTGAGCCTCCCCTAGGTCGACTCGACTTAAAATGGGTACCTGGTGTGGTCTGTAAAGATCACTGGAGAAACGGTGGCAAACCAGGTATGGTGCTGGCTACACAATGCACTCATAGGTGCTTGCTAAGAGCACTTGCACCAAGATTCTCTCCAGGCTATACTTGGCATCAGTGTATTTTGTATATGTGTGTGTGGGTCTGTGTGTTTGTGTATGTTGACGTCTGTGTATGTGTGTGTGTATGTGTGGAGCGGTGGCGCAGTGATAAAGGTCAGTAGCTTTGCTACGAACCCGGCAGCCCAAGTTGGATTTCAGCTCACGACCTAAACCAGTGACGATTATCTGAAGCAGTGCGGGGCCTCCTCTAGGTCGACTTGGCCTCGAATTAGTACCTATTGCGATGCGTAGACATCATCGCTCGGGAGACGGAGGTGGTTTGGCGTGGTGCTGGCCACCCACCCCTTGAGTGCTCCAGTGCCGGCCTTCACAGATGCTCGGTAACAGAGCTCTCCCAACAGTCTGTTCAGGCTATACATAGAGGGATCTTTGTCTTTTTGAGTGTGAATTTATTGGCACAGTGGGGAAGAGCACAGGTGGTGCATCTGCCAGTCTTTTGCTTCTGCAGCCGTGACTCTTAAACACAAACTCTATGCGTCTTTCTCTCTGTGTCTGCAGGGTCCCCATTAGCTCGCAGGACGAGGAGGTGGTGGGACGCTTCATTCACCTGCCCATTCACCTCCCACCCTAACAGGTACAACGACGTTCGATCGAACTACGCTGGCTCTGACGACATAATTTGATCGCTCCGGTGGTTATCACTTCTATATCAGCTGCTGTCGCAGCAGGAGCCACATGATGAGAGAGATGAGTTGCGGATCGCTGAGCGAATGTCGACCCAACATCTATCACCCCTGTCTGATGGCTCCTCAACCCCCAACGACGGGGAGACAAAGGCGTCCGGGTGTCGTGCTGACCACCAACCCCTTTCATGTGCCACAGTGCCGGCCTTCATAGGCGTCGCTTGCTAACAACACTTGTCCCCAACAGTCTCTTAAGGCTATACATGGGATATACGGGTGATCTCTGTCATTAATTGTGTCTCTGCGTGTCTCTGCGTGTATAAACAGACAGGTGAAATTGACGTCAAGACTCGTGGCAACATCCTCCTGAGAAGTCATCACCGAGTACGCAGACCCGCAGGTTTGTGTGTGTTAGTATGTGGGTTGGCACAGTAGGGGGCATAGGTGGTGCATCTGCGTCATCTCAGTCAACCTATGGCACCTGGGTCTGTCCTCCCGACACTTCACGTGACCTTAGAGTGCACATAGCCTGGCACAAGCGCCTTGGTGACGTCACCGCCACGTAGTGGCGAATGGCGGCTGTTGTTGTTTTCTGTGAGTGTCTGAGTGATGGTGCTGGTCGTCGCTGGGCTGTGATGAGCCAAGAGGTCAGGCTAGAGTCTCTGAGTCTCCCTGACGACAAATTGACCCACTGAGCCCAGCGACGCAGTGAGACTCGGAGAGAGCGAGTGGTGGTATGCCGGCTGCATCTCTGTGTGTGTGTGTGCGTCGATGTGTAGGGAGCGGTAGTGTAGGGAGTGGTATTGTAATAGCGGTTAGTGCACTGCTCTACAAACCCGGCGATCAGAGTTCGATTCCCAATCACGGCCAACACCGGTGACGATCATCTGAACTGGTCCTGAGCCTTCCCTAGGTCGACTCAGCCTCAAATGAGTACCTGATGCAGTGTGTAAACATCGCCACCGTAGAGACAAAGGCGGCCGGGTATGATGTTGGCCACCCACCCCCTTGTGTGCCGTGCCGGCCTTCAACGGCGCTGCTCGTTAACAGCACTTCCCCAACAGTCTGTTAAAGGTATGCGGGTGATCTCTGTCATTAAGTGTGTCTCTGCGTGTCTCGGCGTGTGTCAACAAGCAGGTGAAAGTGGCGCCAAGACTCATGGCAACATCCTCCTGAGAAGTCTTCACGGAGTACGCAGACCCGCAGGTTTGTGTGTGCAGTATATGCGTTGGCACAGTAGGGGCATAGGTGGTGCATTTGCAACTCATCTCAGTAAACTTATGGCACAACCGCCGTTGTGATGTCACCGCTACTTAGTGGCGAATGGCGGCTGTTGTTTTCTGTGTCTGAGATTCTATTTCTGTAAGTGTCTGTGAGTGATAGTGATGGTTGTCACTGGGCTGTGATGAGCCAAGAGGTCAGGCTAGAGTCTCTGAGTCTCCTTGACGATAAGTCGACCCACTGAGCTCAGTGACACAGTGAGACTCGGAGAGCGAGTGTGGTGGTATGGCTGTGGTAGCTGTGTGTCTGTGTGCGGGCAATGGTTAGCGCGCACCGCACTACGAACCCAGCGACCAGAGATCGATTCCCACTCATAACCAACATCAGTGACAAACATGGATTAGTCCAGAGCCTCCCCTAGATCGACTTGGCCTAAAATGGGTACCTGGTGTGGTCTGTAAAGATCACTGGAGAGACAGTGGCAAACCAGGTATGGTGCTGGCTACACAATGCACTCATAGGTGCTTGCTAAGAGCACTTCCACCAAGATTCTCTCAGGCTATGCATGGCATCAGTGTCTTTTGTATATGTGTGTGTGGGTCTGTGTGTGTATGTTGACGTCTGTGTATGTGTGTGTGTGGAGCGGTGGCGCAGTGATAAAGGTCACTCGCTGTGCTACGAACCCGGCAGCCCAAGTTGGATTTCTGCTCATGACCTAAACCAGTGACGATTATCTGAAGCAGTGCGGGGCCTCCTCTAGGTCGACTTCGCCTCGAATTATTACCTTTGCGATGCGTAGACATCATCGCTCGGGAGATGGAGGTGGTTTGGCGTGGTGCTGGCCACCCACCCCCTTGAGTGCTCCAGTCGGCCTTCACAGGTGCTCGGTAACATAACTCTCCAAACAGTCTGTCCAGGCAATACATAGAGGGATCTTTGTCTTTATGAGTGTGAATGTTTTGGCACAGTGGGGAGGAGCACAGGTGGTGCATCTGCCAGTCATTTGCTTCTGCAGCGTGACTCTTAAACACAAACTCTATGCGTCTTTCTCTCTGTGTCTGCAGGGTCCCCATTAGCTCGCAAGACGAGGAGGTGGGACGCTTCATTCACCTGCCCCTTCACCTCCCCACCCTAACAGGTACAACGACGTTCGATTGAACTACGCTGGCTCTGGCGACATAATTTGATCGCTCCGGCGGTTATCACTTCTATATCAGCTGCTGTCGCAGCAGGAGCCACATGATGAGAGAGATGAGTTGCGGATCGCTGAGCGAATGTCGACCTAACATCTATCACCCCTCTCTGATGGCTCCTCAACACCCCAACGACGGGGAGACAAAGGCGGCCGGGTGTCGTGCTGACCACCAACCCCCTTTCATGTGCCACAGTGCCGGCCTTCATAGGCGTCGCTCGCTAACAGCACTTGTCCCCAACAGTCTGTTAAGGCTAGACATGGATATACGGTTGATCTGTCATTAATTGTGTCTCTGCGTGTCTCTGCGTGTATAAACAGGCAGGTGAAAGTGCCGTCAAGACTCGTGGCAACATCCTCCTGAGAAGTCATCACCGAGTACGCAGACCCGCAGGTTTGTGTGTGTTAGTATGTGGGTTGGCGCAGTAGGGGTATAGGTGGTGCATCTGCGTCATCTGTCAACCTATGGCACCTGGGTCTGTCCTTCCGACGCTTCACATGGCCTTAGAGTGCACATAGCCTGGCACAAGCGCCTTGGTGACGTCACCTTCACTTAGTGGCGAATGGCAGCTGTTGTTTTCTGTGAGTGTCATTGAGTATCTGTGTCTGAGTGATGGTGCTGGTCGTCGCTGGGCTGTGATGAGCCAAGAGGTCAGGCTAGAGTCTCTGAGTCTCCCTGACGACAGATTGACCCACTGAGCCCAGCGACGCAGTGAGACTCTGAGAGCGAGTGGTGGTATGCCGGCTGCATCTGTGTGTGTGTGTGTGCGTCGATGTGTAGGGAGCGGTAGTATAGTAATAGCGGTTAGTGCACTGCGCTACAAACCCGGCGATCAGAGTTCGATTCCCATTCACGGCCAACACCGGTGACGATCATCTGAACTGGTCCTGAGCCTCCCATAAGTCGACTCAGCCTCAAATGAGTACCTGGTGTGGTGTGTAAACATTGCCACCTTAGAGACAAAGGCGGCCGGTATGTGATGTTGGCCACCCACCCCCTTGTGTGCCGTGCCGGCCTTCAACGGCGCTGCTCGCTAACAGCACTTCCCCAACAGTCTGTTAAAGGTATACGGGTGATCTCTGTCATTAAGTGTGTCTCTGCGTGTCTCTGCGTGTGTCAACAAGCAGGTGAAAGTGGCGCCAAGACTCATGGAAACATCCTCCTGAGAAGTCTTCATGGAGTACGCAGACCTGCAGGTTTGTGTGTGTGCAGTATATGGGTTGGCACAGTAGGGGGCATAGGTGGTGCATCTGCCACTCATCTCAGTAAACTTATGGCACCTGGGTCTGACCCATGACCTCCCGACACTTCACGTGACCTTAGAGTGCACATAGCCTGGCACAAGCGCCGTGGTGACGTCACCGCCACTTAGTGGTGAATGGCGGCTGTTGTTTTCTGTGTCTGTGAGATTCTATTTCTGTAAGTGTGAGTGATGGCGTTGGTCGTCGTCACTGGGCTGTGATGAGCCAAGAGGTCAGGCTAGAGTCTCTGAGTCTCCCTGACGACAAGTCGACCCACTGAGCCCAGTGACACAGTGAGACTCGGAGAGCGAGTGCGGTTGCATGTCTGCGGTAACTGTGTGCCGTGTGTCTCTGTGTGGGCAACGGTTGGCGTGCACCGCACTATGAACCCAGCGTCCGGAGATCAATTCCCACTCATTATAACTAGCGTCAGTGACAAACATATGGATTAGTCCTGAGCCTCCCCTAGGTCGACTCCGCTTAAAATAGGTACCTGGTGTGGTCTGTAAAGATCACTGGAGAGACAGTGGCAAACCAGATATGGTGCTGGCTACACAATGCACTCATAGGTGCTTGCTAAGAGCACTTCCACCAAGATTCTCTCCAGGCTATACTTGGCATCAGTGTATTATGTATATGTGTGTGTGGGTCTGTGTGTGTGTATGTTGACGTCTGTGTATGTGTTGTGTATGTGTGGAGCGGTGGCGCAGTGATAAAGTTCACTCGCTGTGCTACGAACCCGGCAGCCCGAGTTGGATTCCTGCTCACGACCTACACCAGTGACGATTATCTGAACCAGTGAGGGGCCTCCTCTAGGTCGACTTGGCCTCGAATTAGTACCTATTGCGATGCGTAGATATCATCGCTCGGGAGACGGAGGTGGTTTGGCGTGGTGCTGGCTACCCACTCTTTTGTCTGCTGTGTCGGCCTTCACAGGTGCAACTCGCTAACAGCACTTGCTCCCAACAGTGCTCAAGGCTTACGGGGGTGATCTTTTATTTCATGTGTGAATGTGTTGGCATAGTGGGGAGGAGCACAAGGTGATTAATCTGCTAAGCATTTGCTTCTGTCGTCGTAACTCTTAACACGAGCTCTGCGTGTCTCTCTGTACCTGCAGGGTCCCCATTAGCTTGCAGGACGGGGAGGAGGTTGAGGGATGCATTCATTTGTCTGACGATTCGCTTGCCCAGTCGCCCACCTTAACAGGTAAAACGATGTTCACTCCACCTACGCTGACTCTGGTTACGTCATTTGATTGCTCCCGCAGTCATCACTTCTATATCAGCTGCTGTACCAGCAGCAGGAGCCACATGATGAGAGAGATGAGTTGCGGATCGCTGAGCGAATGTCGACCCAACATCTATCACCCCTGTCTGATGGCTCCTCACCATTGCAAAGGCAGGGAGTTGAAAGCGGCCGGGCGTGGTGCTGGCCACCCACCTGTTTGTGTGCCCTGCCGGCGTTCATAGGCACGGCTCACTTACAGCACTTACCCAACAGTCTGTTAAGGCTGTTAAAGGGATCTCTTTAAGTGTGTCACTGTGTGCGTCTGGGTGTTTCAACAGGCCGTTGAATGTGGCGTTAAGACTCATGGCAACGTCCTACTGAGGAGTGATGGCGTTCACAGACCCACAGGTTGGTGTTTGTATGTGTACAGGGGTGAGCGTGTGAGTATCTGACTGTGAATATCTGTGTCTGTAAGTGACTGCGTTGGTCGTCGCTGGGCTGTGATGAGCCAAGAGGTCAGGCTAGAGTCTCTGAGTCTCCCTGACGACAAGTCGACCCACTGAGCCCAGTGACGCAGTGAGACTTGGAGCAAGTGTGGTGGCATGTCTTTGGTATTTGTGTGTGTGTGTCTGTCTGTGTGGCGGGGAGCGGTCGTGCATTGGCAAACGCAACCGCGCTACGAACCCAGTTACCAGAGCAAGTGCTTAGAGCAGTTACCCTCTCAAGGCTATACGTAGCATCGATGTGTAGTGGATAATAAACTGGAGGAAGCTTACTCTGAGGCAACACGTTCATTATAACATTAACAGGCTACAACACAGGGGTGTAATGGCCCTTCACCCGATACCATATTGGAAGTAGTCCCTCCAGGCTAACCCGCCTCTTACTGATTACACGACACCTATTCTGAAGGAGGCTTGAATCTTCTCTTGGATCTTCACTGGTTATAAGCTCGGAGCTTCACTGGTACAGCTCAAGCTTCACCCGAGCCACGGGTTTAGCTTTGCCCACAAGGCTCTTTTCTCTTCATGGCTCCAGGTTGGTCTTCAGCCGGACGATACTGAGCTGAGCCGTTCAGGGACCTGGCTTATATAGAGAGTCCTGGCTCACACCACCCCTGACCACGCCTCCCTTCCAGAACCTTCTCCACGGGCCTGGAGAATGACTTCATGCCCAGCCCCTCCCGGGGGCCTGGGGTCCGAACCGTTGGTACCGATGCTCCCCCAGGGATTGCCTAGCGCCAACTGTCCATCATTACTCTTGCGCAGGTCCGGCCTCCCTTCTGCTCTCTACTGGCCTGAAGCTAGTTCTGCCGGCTATGAGTAGTGGCGATCGTGGCTAACCATGCCACTACAGATGTGTATATATATGTCTGTGTGTTTGTATGTGGTAAGCGGTGGTATATGTCTGTGTGTTTGCATGTGGTAAGCGGTGGTATATGTCTGTGTGTTTGGTATGTGGGAAGCGGTGGCGCAGTGGTAAAGTGCACTCACTGCGCCACGAAACCGGCAGCCCGAGTTGGATTCCTGCTCACCGCCGACAATGCTGATGATTATCTGGGGGCCTCTCGGTAGGCTTGGCCTCGAATGGGTACCTGTTGTGATGCGTAAACATCGCCACTAGGGAGACTAAGGGAATTGGGCGTGGCGCTGGCCACCCACCCTGCTTTGTGTGCCACAGTGCCGGCCTTCACAGGTGCTCAGTAACAGCACTTGCTCCCAACAGTGTGCTCAAGGCTATACGGGGAGGGGATCTTTGTCTTTATGAGTGTGAATGTGTTGGCACAGTAGGGAGGAGCACAGGTGGTGCATCTGCCAGTCATTTGCTTCTGCAGTCGTGACTCTTAAATGCAAGCTCTACACGTATTTCTCTCTGTGTCTACAGGGGGGGTCCCATTAGCTCACAGGACGAGAAGGAGGAGGTCGTGGGACGCATTAATTCGCCTTCCCAGTTGTCCACCCTAACAGGTAAAATGACGTTTGATCGCCGTACGCTCCGGCGGTCATCGCTTCTATATCAGCTGCTGTAGCAGCAACGGGAGCCACATGATGAGAGAGATGAGTTGCGGATCGCTGAGCGAATGTCGACCCAACATCTATCACCCCTGTCTGATGGCTCCTCAACCTTGCAAATGCAGGGAGTTGAAAGTGGCCGGGTCGTGGTGCTGGCCACCCACCCCCTTCATGTGTCACAGTGCCGGCCTTCATAGGCGCTCCTCAAAGACAGCCCTCACCCCGACAGCCTCTGCAGACTTCACAGCTGGGTTGGTGGCAGTGGGGGGAGCTCTGTTTTAGTCTGGAACAAGGCAGCGTGTGTTCTGGTTTTTGGAATGGCAATGTAGAAGTCGCAACCAACAAGGGGACTTCAGGATAGGGTTTGTAGTTTTGCGTTCTTCCTCCGTTGAAGGGAGCGCATACTACGGTGGGTTTACTGCACGGTCCACTTCATCTGTGTCGAGTGGTGTGGCTTAAGTGACTTAAGTGTGTAGGAGTAAGAGTGTATCAGTTAGCGCGCGTTGCTACAAATTCCTGCAATGGGAGATTATTCCTGCTCACGGCTAACACGAATGACGATTATTTGAACCAGTCCGTGGCCTCTTTTAGGTTGACACGGCCTCTAATGAGTACCCGTTGCAATGTAAACATCATCGCTCTGGAGACGACGGTGGTTGGGCGTGGTGCTGGCCACCCACCCGTTCGTGTGCCCTGCCGGCCTTCATAGGCACTGCTCACTAACAGCACTTACCCCAACAGTCTGTTAAGGCTATGAAGGGGATCTCTGTTTTTAAGTGTGTCACTGTGTGCGTCTGGGTGTTTCAACAGGCCGTTGAATGTGGCGTTAAGACTCATGGCAACGTCCTACTGAGGAGTGATGGCGTTCACAGACCCAC
The DNA here is from genome assembly GCA_018977245.1 of Lethenteron camtschaticum. NCBI lineage: Eukaryota > Metazoa > Chordata > Hyperoartia > Petromyzontiformes > Petromyzontidae > Lethenteron > Lethenteron camtschaticum. Next base: position 1,279,773 of record MU249642.1, read on the forward strand.
AGGTTGGTGTTTGTATGTGTACAGGGGTGAGCGTGCGAGTATCTGACTGTGAATATCTGTGTCTGTAAGTGACTGCGTTGGTCGTCACTGGGCTGTGATGAGCCAAGAGGTCAGGCTAGAGTCTCTGAGTCTCCCTGACGACAAGTCGACCCACTGAGCCAGTGACGCAGTGAGACTTGGAGCAAGTGTGGTGGCATGTCTTTGGTATTTGTGTGTGTGTGTCTGTCTGTGTGGCGGGGAGCGGTCGTGCAGTGGCAAGCCCAACCGTGCTACGAACCCAGTGACCAGAGAAAGTGCTTAGAGCAGTTGCTCCAAGGCAATGCGTGGCGGTGTATATATGTGTGCTTGTACGTGAGGAGCAGTGGCGCAGTGGTAAAGTGCACTCCCTGCGCTAAGAACCCGGCAGCCCGAGTTGGATTCCCGCCAGAGGTCGCAAACGGGTTTTGATTCCTTACCCGTACCCGGCCGCACCAGGGTCGCAAACGGGTACCCGTACCCTACCCAATACCCGGCTACCCGTACCCGGCCGGGTATCGGGTAGGGTACGGGTTTCGGGTACCCGATTGCGACCTCTGATTCCTGCTCACCGCCAACAATGCTGATGATTATCTGAACCGGTCTGGGGGGGCCTCTCGGTAGGCTTGGCCTCGAATGGGTGCCTGTTGTGATGCGTAAACATCGCCACTAGGGGAGACTAAGGGAGTTGGGCGTGGCGCTGGCCACCCACCCTGCTTGTGTGCCACAGTGCCGGCCTTCACAGGTGCTCAGTAACAGCACTTGCTCCCAACAGTGTGCTCAAGGCTATACGGGGAGGGGGATCTTTGTCTTTATGAGTGTGAATGTGTTGGCACAGTAGGGAGGAGCACAGGTGGTGCATCTGCCAGTCATTTGCTTCTGCAGTCGTGACTCTTAAATGCAAGCTCTACACGTATTTCTCTCTGTTTCCCATTAGCTCGCAGGACGAGAAGGAGGAGGTCGTGGGACGCATTAATTCGCCTTCCCAGTCGTCCACCCTAACAGGTAAAATGACGTTTGATCGCCGTACGCTCCGGCGGTCATCGCTTCTGTGGCAGCTGCTGTAGCAACAACAGGAGCCACATGATGAGAGAGATGAGTTGCGGATCGCTGAGCGAATGTCGACCCAACATCTATCACCCCTGTCTGATGGCTCCTCAACCTTGCAAAGGCAGGGAGTTGAAAGTGGCCGGGTCGTGGTGCTGGCCACCCACCCCCTTCATGTGTCACAGTGCCGGCCTTCATAGGCGCTCCTCAAAGACAGCCCTCACCCCGACAGCCTCTGCAGACTTCACAGCTGGGTTGGTGGTGGGGGGGGAGCTCTGTTTTAGTCTGGAACAAGGCAGTGTGTGTTCTGGTTTTTGAATGGCAATGTAGAAGTCGCAACCAACAAGGGGACTTCAGGATAGGGTTTGTAGTTTGGCGTTCTTCCTCCGTTGAAGGGAGCGCAGACTACGGTGGGTTTACTGCACGGTCCACTTCATCTGTGTCGAGTGGTGTGGCTTAAGTGACCTAAGTGTGTGGGAGTGAGAGTGTATCAGCGCGCTTGCTACAAATTCCTGCAATGGGAGATTTTTACCGCTCACGGCTAACACGAATGACGATTATTTGAACCAGTCCGTGGCCTCTTTAGGTCGACACGGCCTCTAATGAGTACCCGTTGCGATGTGTAAACATCATCGCTCGGAGACGAAGGTGGTTGGGCGTGGTGCTGGCCACCCACCCGTTCGTGTACCCTGCCGGCCTTCATAGGCACTGCTCACTAACAGCACTTACCCCAACAGTCTGTTAAGGCTATGAAGGGGATCTTTGTCTTTAAGTGTGTCTCTGCGTGTCTCTGCATGTATATACAGGCCGGTGAATGTGGCGTTAAGACTCATGGCAACGTCCTGCTGAGGAGTGATGGAGTACACAGACCCACAGGTTGGTGTGTGTATGTGTACAGGGGTGAGCGTGTGAGTATCTGACTGTGAATATCTGTGTCTGTGAGTATCTGTGTCTGTAAGTGACTGCGTTGGTCGTTGCTGGGCTATGATGAGCCAAGAGGTCAGGCTAGAGTCTCTGAGTCTCCCTGACGACAAGTCGACCCACTGAGCCCAGTGACGCAGTGAGACTCAGAGCAAGTGTGGTGGTATGCCTTTGTTATTTGTGTATGTGTGTCTGTCTGTGTGGCAGGGAGCGGTAGTGCATTGGCAAACGCAACCGCGCTACGAACCCAGTTACCAGAGCAAGTGCTTAGAGCAGTTACCCTCTCAAGGCTATACGTAGCATCGATGTGTAGTGGATAATAAACTGGAGGAAGCTTACTCTGAGGCAACACGTTCATTATAACATTAACAGGCTACAACACAGGGGTGTAATGGCCCCTTCACCCGATACCATGTTGGAAGTAGTCCCTCCAGGCTAACCCGCCTCTTACTGATTACACGACACCTATTCTGACGGAGGCTTGAATCTTCTCTTGGATCTTCACTGGTTATAAGCTCGGAGCTTCACTGGTACAGCTCAAGCTTCACCCGAGCCACGGGTTTAGCTTTGCCCACAAGGCTCTTTTCTCTTCATGGCTCCAGGTTGGTCTTCAGCCGGACGATACTGAGCTGAGCCGTTCAGGGACCTGGCTTATATAGAGAGTCCTGGCTCACACCACCCCTGACCACGCCTCCCTTCCAGAACCTTCTCCACGGGCCTGGAGAATGACTTCATGCCCCAGCCCCCTCCCGGGGGCCTGGGGTCCGAACCGTTGGTACCGATGCTCCCCCCAGGGATTGCCTAGCGCCAACTGTCCATCATTACTCTTGCGCAGGTCCGGCCTCCCTTCTGCTCTCTACTGGCCTGAAGCTAGTTCTGCCGGCTATGAGTAGTGGCGATCGTGGCTAACCATGCCACTACAGATGTGTATATATATGTCTGTGTGTTTGTATGTGGTAAGCGGTGGTATATGTCTGTGTGTTTGCATGTGGTAAGCGGTGGTATATGTCTGTGTGTTTGGTATGTGGGAAGCGGTGGCGCAGTGGTAAAGTGCACTCACTGCGCCACGAAACCGGCAGCCCGAGTTGGATTCCTGCTCACCGCCGACAATGCTGATGATTATCTGGGGGCCTCTCGGTAGGCTTGGCCTCGAATGGGTACCTGTTGTGATGCGTAAACATCGCCACTAGGGGAGACTAAGGGAATTGGCGTGGCGCTGGCCACCCACCCTGCTTTGTGTGCCACAGTGCCGGCCTTCACAGGTGCTCAGTAACAGCACTTGCTCCCAACAGTGTGCTCAAGGCTATACGGGGAGGGGGATCTTTGTCTTTATGAGTGTGAATGTGTTGGCACAGTAGGGAGGAGCACAGGTGGTGCATCTGCCAGTCATTTGCTTCTGCAGTCGTGACTCTTAAATGCAAGCTCTACACGTATTTCTCTCTGTGTCTACAGGGGGGGGTCCCATTAGCTCACAGGACGAGAAGGAGGAGGTCGTGGGACGCATTAATTCGCCTTCCCAGTTGTCCACCCTAACAGGTAAAATGACGTTTGATCGCCGTACGCTCCGGCGGTCATCGCTTCTATATCAGCTGCTGTAGCAGCAACGGGAGCCACATGATGAGAGAGATGAGTTGCGGATCGCTGAGCGAATGTCGACCCAACATCTATCACCCCTGTCTGATGGCTCCTCAACCTTGCAAATGCAGGGAGTTGAAAGTGGCCGGGTCGTGGTGCTGGCCACCCACCCCCCTTCATGTGTCACAGTGCCGGCCTTCATAGGCGCTCCTCAAAGACAGCCCTCACCCCGACAGCCTCTGCAGACTTCACAGCTGGGTTGGTGGCAGTGGGGGGGAGCTCTGTTTTAGTCTGGAACAAGGCAGCGTGTGTTCTGGTTTTTGGAATGGCAATGTAGAAGTCGCAACCAACAAGGGGACTTCAGGATAGGGTTTGTAGTTTTGCGTTCTTCCTCCGTTGAAGGGAGCGCATACTACGGTGGGTTTACTGCACGGTCCACTTCATCTGTGTCGAGTGGTGTGGCTTAAGTGACTTAAGTGTGTAGGAGTAAGAGTGTATCAGTTAGCGCGCGTTGCTACAAATTCCTGCAATGGGAGATTATTCCTGCTCACGGCTAACACGAATGACGATTATTTGAACCAGTCCGTGGCCTCTTTTAGGTTGACACGGCCTCTAATGAGTACCCGTTGCAATGTAAACATCATCGCTCTGGAGACGACGGTGGTTGGGCGTGGTGCTGGCCACCCACCCGTTCGTGTGCCCTGCCGGCCTTCATAGGCACTGCTCACTAACAGCACTTACCCCAACAGTCTGTTAAGGCTATGAAGGGGATCTCTGTTTTTAAGTGTGTCACTGTGTGCGTCTGGGTGTTTCAACAGGCCGTTGAATGTGGCGTTAAGACTCATGGCAACGTCCTACTGAGGAGTGATGGCGTTCACAGACCCACAGGTTGGTGTTTGTATGTGTACAGGGGTGAGCGTGTGAGTATCTGACTGTGAATATCTGTGTCTGTAAGTGACTGCGTTGGTCGTCACTGGGCTGTGATGAGCCAAGAGGTCAGGCTAGAGTCTCTGAGTCTCCCTGACGACAAGTCGACCCACTGAGCCCAGTGACGCAGTGAGACTTGGAGCAAGTGTGGTGGCATGTCTTTGGTATTTGTGTGTGTGTGTCTGTCTGTGTGGCGGGAGCGGTCGTGCAGTGGCAAGCCCAACCGTGCTACGAACCCAGTGACCAGAGAAAGTGCTTAGAGCAGTTGCTCCAAGGCAATGCGTGGCGGTGTATATATGTGTGCTTGTACGTGAGGAGCAGTGGCGCAGTGGTAAAGTGCACTCCCTGCGCTAAGAACCCGGCAGCCCGAGTTGGATTCCCGCCAGAGGTCGCAAACGGGTTTTGATTCCTTACCCGTACCCGGCCGCACCAGGGTCGCAAACGGGTACCCGTACCCTACCCAATACCCGGCTACCCGTACCCGGCCGGGTATCGGGTAGGGTACGGGTTTCGGGTACCCGATTGCGACCTCTGATTCCTGCTCACCGCCAACAATGCTGATGATTATCTGAACCGGTCTGGGGGGGCCTCTCGGTAGGCTTGGCCTCGAATGGGTGCCTGTTGTGATGCGTAAACATCGCCACTAGGGGAGACTAAGGGAGTTGGGCGTGGCGCTGGCCACCCACCCTGCTTGTGTGCCACAGTGCCGGCCTTCACAGGTGCTCAGTAACAGCACTTGCTCCCAACAGTGTGCTCAAGGCTATACGGGGAGGGGGATCTTTGTCTTTATGAGTGTGAATGTGTTGGCACAGTAGGGAGGAGCACAGGTGGTGCATCTGCCAGTCATTTGCTTCTGCAGTCGTGACTCTTAAATGCAAGCTCTACACGTATTTCTCTCTGTTTCCCATTAGCTCGCAGGACGAGAAGGAGGAGGTCGTGGGACGCATTAATTCGCCTTCCCAGTCGTCCACCCTAACAGGTAAAATGACGTTTGATCGCCGTACGCTCCGGCGGTCATCGCTTCTGTGGCAGCTGCTGTAGCAACAACAGGAGCCACATGATGAGAGAGATGAGTTGCGGATCGCTGAGCGAATGTCGACCCAACATCTATCACCCCTGTCTGATGGCTCCTCAACCTTGCAAAGGCAGGGAGTTGAAAGTGGCCGGGTCGTGGTGCTGGCCACCCANCCCCCTTCATGTGTCACAGTGCCGGCCTTCATAGGCGCTCCTCAAAGACAGCCCTCACCCCGACAGCCTCTGCAGACTTCACAGCTGGGTTGGTGGTGGGGGGGAGCTCTGTTTTAGTCTGGAACAAGGCAGCGTGTGTTCTGGTTTTTGAATGGCAATGTAGAAGTCGCAACCAACAAGGGGACTTCAGGATAGGGTTTGTAGTTTTGCGTTCTTCCTCCGTTGAAGGGAGCGCATACTACGGTGGGTTTACTGCACGGTCCACTTCATCTGTGTCGAGTGGTGTGGCTTAAGTGACTTAAGTGTGTAGGAGTAAGAGTGTATCAGTTAGCGCGCGTTGCTACAAATTCCTGCAATGGGAGATTATTCCTGCTCACGGCTAACACGAATGACGATTATTTGAACCAATCCGTGGCCTCTTTTAGGTTGACACGGCCTCTAATGAGTACCCGTTGCAATGTAAACATCATCGCTCTGGAGACGACGGTGGTTGGGCGTGGTGCTGGCCACCCACCCGTTCGTGTGCCCTGCCGGCCTTCATAGGCACTGCTCACTAACAGCACTTACCCCAACAGTCTGTTAAGGCTATGAAGGGGATCTCTGTTTTTAAGTGTGTCACTGTGTGCGTCTGGGTGTTTCAACAGGCCGTTGAATGTGGCGTTAAGACTCATGGCAACGTCCTACTGAGGAGTGATGGCGTTCACAGACCCACAGGTTGGTGTTTGTATGTGTACAGGGGTGAGCGTGTGAGTATCTGACTGTGAATATCTGTGTCTGTAAGTGACTGCGTTGGTCGTCACTGGGCTGTGATGAGCCAAGAGGTCAGGCTAGAGTCTCTGAGTCTCCCTGACGACAAGTCGACCCACTGAGCCCAGTGACGCAGTGAGACTTGGAGCAAGTGTGGTGGCATGTCTTTGGTATTTGTGTGTGTGTGTCTGTCTGTGTGGCGGGAGCGGTCGTGCAGTGGCAAGCCCAACCGTGCTACGAACCCAGTGACCAGAGAAAGTGCTTAGAGCAGTTGCTCCAAGGCAATGCGTGGCGGTGTATATATGTGTGCTTGTACGTGAGGAGCAGTGGCGCAGTGGTAAAGTGCACTCCCTGCGCTAAGAACCCGGCAGCCCGAGTTGGATTCCCGCCAGAGGTCGCAAACGGGTTTTGATTCCTTACCCGTACCCGGCCGCACCAGGGTCGCAAACGGGTACCCGTACCCTACCCAATACCCGGCTACCCGTACCCGGCCGGGTATCGGGTAGGGTACGGGTTTCGGGTACCCGATTGCGACCTCTGATTCCTGCTCACCGCCAACAATGCTGATGATTATCTGAACCGGTCTGGGGGGGCCTCTCGGTAGGCTTGGCCTCGAATGGGTGCCTGTTGTGATGCGTAAACATCGCCACTAGGGGAGACTAAGGGAGTTGGGCGTGGCGCTGGCCACCCACCCTGCTTGTGTGCCACAGTGCCGGCCTTCACAGGTGCTCAGTAACAGCACTTGCTCCCAACAGTGTGCTCAAGGCTATACGGGGAGGGGGATCTTTGTCTTTATGAGTGTGAATGTGTTGGCACAGTAGGGAGGAGCACAGGTGGTGCATCTGCCAGTCATTTGCTTCTGCAGTCGTGACTCTTAAATGCAAGCTCTACACGTATTTCTCTCTGTTTCCCATTAGCTCGCAGGACGAGAAGGAGGAGGTCGTGGGACGCATTAATTCGCCTTCCCAGTCGTCCACCCTAACAGGTAAAATGACGTTTGATCGCCGTACGCTCCGGCGGTCATCGCTTCTGTGGCAGCTGCTGTAGCAACAACAGGAGCCACATGATGAGAGAGATGAGTTGCGGATCGCTGAGCGAATGTCGACCCAACATCTATCACCCCTGTCTGATGGCTCCTCAACCTTGCAAAGGCAGGGAGTTGAAAGTGGCCGGGTCGTGGTGCTGGCCACCCACCCCCTTCATGTGTCACAGTGCCGGCCTTCATAGGCGCTCCTCAAAGACAGCCCTCACCCCGACAGCCTCTGCAGACTTCACAGCTGGGTTGGTGGCAGTGGGGGGGAGCTCTGTTTTAGTCTGGAACAAGGCAGCGTGTGTTCTGGTTTTTGAATGGCAATGTAGAAGTCGCAACCAACAAGGGGACTTCAGGATAGGGTTTGTAGTTTGCGTTCTTCCTCCGTTGAAGGAGCGCATACTACGGTGGGTTTACTGCACGGTCCACTTCATCTGTGTCGAGCGGTGTGGCTTAAGTGACTTAAGTGTGTAGGAGTAAGAGTGTATCAGTTAGCGCGCGTTGCTACAAATTCCTGCAATGGGAGATTATTCCTGCTCACGGCTAACACGAATGACGATTATTTGAACCAGTCCGTGGCCTCTTTTAGGTTGACACGGCCTCTAATGAGTACCCGTTGCAATGTAAACATCATCGCTCTGGAGACGACGGTGGTTGGGCGTGGTGCTGGCCACCCACCCGTTCGTGTGCCCTGCCGGCCTTCATAGGCACTGCTCACTAACAGCACTTACCCCAACAGTCTGTTAAGGCTATGAAGGGGATCTCTGTTTTTAAGTGTGTCACTGTGTGCGTCTGGGTGTTTCAACAGGCCGTTGAATGTGGCGTTAAGACTCATGGCAACGTCCTACTGAGGAGTGATGGCGTTCACAGACCCACAGGTTGGTGTTTGTATGTGTACAGGGGTGAGCGTGTGAGTATCTGACTGTGAATATCTGTGTCTGTAAGTGACTGCGTTGGTCGTCACTGGGCTGTGATGAGCCAAGAGGTCAGGCTAGAGTCTCTGAGTCTCCCTGACGACAAGTCAACCCACTGAGCCCAGTGACGCAGTGAGACTTGGAGCAAGTGTGGTGGCATGTCTTTGGTATTTGTGTGTGTGTGTCTGTCTGTGTGGCGGGGAGCGGTCGTGCAGTGGCAAGCCCAACCGTGCTACGAACCCAGTGACCAGAGAAAGTGCTTAGAGCAGTTGCTCCAAGGCAATGCGTGGCGGTGTATATATGTGTGCTTGTACGTGAGGAGCAGTGGCGCAGTGGTAAAGTGCTCTCCCTGCGCTAAGAACCCGGCAGCCCGAGTTGGATTCCCGCCAGAGGTCGCAAACGGGTTTTGATTCCTTACCCGTACCCGGCCGCACCAGGGTCGCAAACGGGTACCCGTACCCTACCCAATACCCGGCTACCCGTACCCGGCCGGGTATCGGGTAGGGTACGGGTTTCGGGTACCCGATTGCGACCTCTGATTCCTGCTCACCGCCAACAATGCTGATGATTATCTGAACCGGTCTGGGGGGGCCTCTCGGTAGGCTTGGCCTCGAATGGGTGCCTGTTGTGATGCGTAAACATCGCCACTAGGGGAGACTAAGGGAGTTGGGCGTGGCGCTGGCCACCCACCCTGCTTGTGTGCCACAGTGCCGGCCTTCACAGGTGCTCAGTAACAGCACTTGCTCCCAACAGTGTGCTCAAGGCTATACGGGGAGGGGGATCTTTGTCTTTATGAGTGTGAATGTGTTGGCACAGTAGGGAGGAGCACAGGTGGTGCATCTGCCAGTCATTTGCTTCTGCAGTCGTGACTCTTAAATGCAAGCTCTACACGTATTTCTCTCTGTTTCCCATTAGCTCGCAGGACGAGAAGGAGGAGGTCGTGGACGCATTAATTCGCCTTCCAGTTGTCCACCCTAACAGGTAAAATGACGTTTGATCGCCGTACGCTCCGGCGGTCATCGCTTCTGTGGCAGCTGCTGTAGCAACAACAGGAGCCACATGATGAGAGAGATGAGTTGCGGATCGCTGAGCGAATGTCGACCCAACATCTATCACCCCTGTCTGATGGCTCCTCAACCTTGCAAAGGCAGGGAGTTGAAAGTGGCCGGGTCGTGGTGCTGGCCACCCACCCCCTTCATGTGTCACAGTGCCGGCCTTCATAGGCGCTCCTCAAAGACAGCCCTCACCCGACAGCCTCTGCAGACTTCACAGCTGGGTTGGTGGTGGGGGGGGGAGCTCTGTTTTAGTCTGGAACAAGGCAGTGTGTGTTCTGGTTTTTGAATGGCAATGTAGAAGTCGCAACCAACAAGGGGACTTCAGGATAGGGTTTGTAGTTTGGCGTTCTTCCTCCGTTGAAGGGAGCGCAGACTACGGTGGGTTTACTGCACGGTCCACTTCATCTGTGTCGAGTGGTGTGGCTTAAGTGACCTAAGTGTGTGGGAGTGAGAGTGTATCAGCGCGCTTTGCTACAAATTCCTGCAATGGGAGATTTTACCGCTCACGGCTAACACGAATGACGATTATTTGAACCAGTCCGTGGCCTCTTTTAGGTCGACACGGCCTCTAATGAGTACCCGTTGCGATGTGTAAACATCATCGCTCGGGAGACGAAGGTGGTTGGGCGTGGTGCTGGCCACCCACCCGTTCGTGTACCCTGCCGGCCTTCATAGGCACTGCTCACTAACAGCACTTACCCCAACAGTCTGTTAAGGCTATGAAGGGGATCTTTGTCTTTAAGTGTGTCTCTGCGTGTCTCTGCATGTATATACAGGCCGGTGAATGTGGCGTTAAGACTCATGGCAACGTCCTGCTGAGGAGTGATGGAGTACACAGACCCACAGGTTGGTGTGTGTATGTGTACAGGGGTGAGCGTGTGAGTATCTGACTGTGAATATCTGTGTCTGTGAGTATCTGTGTCTGTAAGTGACTGCGTTGGTCGTCGCTGGGCTATGATGAGCCAAGAGGTCAGGCTAGAGTCTCTGAGTCTCCCTGACGACAAGTCGACCCACTGAGCCCAGTGACGCAGTGAGACTCAGAGCAAGTGTGGTGGTATGCCTTTGTTATTTGTGTATGTGTGTCTGTCTGTGTGGCAGGGAGCGGTAGTGCATTGGCAAACGCAACCGCGCTACGAACCCAGTTACCAGAGCAAGTGCTTAGAGCAGTTACCCTCTCAAGGCTATACGTAGCATCGATGTGTAGTGGATAATAAACTGGAGGAAGCTTACTCTGAGGCAACACGTTCATTATAACATTAACAGGCTACAACACAGGGGTGTAATGGCCCCTTCACCCGATACCATGTTGGAAGTAGTCCCTCCAGGCTAACCCGCCTCTTACTGATTACACGACACCTATTCTGACGGAGGCTTGAATCTTCTCTTGGATCTTCACTGGTTATAAGCTCGGAGCTTCACTGGTACAGCTCAAGCTTCACCCGAGCCACGGGTTTAGCTTTGCCCACAAGGCTCTTTTCTCTTCATGGCTCCAGGTTGGTCTTCAGCCGGACGATACTGAGCTGAGCCGTTCAGGGACCTGGCTTATATAGAGAGTCCTGGCTCACACCACCCCTGACCACGCCTCCCTTCCAGAACCTTCTCCACGGGCCTGGAGAATGACTTCATGCCCCAGCCCCTCCCGGGGCCTGGGGTCCGAACCGTTGGTACCGATGCTCCCCCCAGGGATTGCCTAGCGCCAACTGTCCATCATTACTCTTGCGCAGGTCCGGCCTCCCTTCTGCTCTCTACTGGCCTGAAGCTAGTTCTGCCGGCTATGAGTAGTGGCGATCGTGGCTAACCATGCCACTACAGATGTGTATATATATGTCTGTGTGTTTGTATGTGGTAAGCGGTGGTATATGTCTGTGTGTTTGCATGTGGTAAGCGGTGGTATATGTCTGTGTGTTTGGTATGTGGGAAGCGGTGGCGCAGTGGTAAAGTGCACTCACTGCGCCACGAAACCGGCAGCCCGAGTTGGATTCCTGCTCACCGCCGACAATGCTGATGATTATCTGGGGCCTCTCGGTAGGCTTGGCCTCGAATGGGTACCTGTTGTGATGCGTAAACATCGCCACTAGGGAGACTAAGGGAATTGGCGTGGCGCTGGCCACCCACCCTGCTTTGTGTGCCACAGTGCCGGCCTTCACAGGTGCTCAGTAACAGCACTTGCTCCCAACAGTGTGCTCAAGGCTATACGGGGAGGGGGATCTTTGTCTTTATGAGTGTGAATGTGTTGGCACAGTAGGGAGGAGCACAGGTGGTGCATCTGCCAGTCATTTGCTTCTGCAGTCGTGACTCTTAAATGCAAGCTCTACACGTATTTCTCTCTGTGTCTACAGGGGGGGTCCCCATTAGCTCACAGGACGAGAAGGAGGAGGTCGTGGGACGCATTAATTCGCCTTCCCAGTTGTCCACCCTAACAGGTAAAATGACGTTTGATCGCCGTACGCTCCGGCGGTCATCGCTTCTATATCAGCTGCTGTAGCAGCAACGGGAGCCACATGATGAGAGAGATGAGTTGCGGATCGCTGAGCGAATGTCGACCCAACATCTATCACCCCTGTCTGATGGCTCCTCAACCTTGCAAATGCAGGGAGTTGAAAGTGGCCGGGTCGTGGTGCTGGCCACCCACCCCCTTCATGTGTCACAGTGCCGGCCTTCATAGGCGCTCCTCAAAGACAGCCCTCACCCCGACAGCCTCTGCAGACTTCACAGCTGGGTTGGTGGCAGTGGGGGGAGCTCTGTTTTAGTCTGGAACAAGGCAGCGTGTGTTCTGGTTTTTGGAATGGCAATGTAGAAGTCGCAACCAACAAGGGGACTTCAGGATAGGGTTTGTAGTTTTGCGTTCTTCCTCCGTTGAAGGAGCGCATACTACGGTGGGTTTACTGCACGGTCCACTTCATCTGTGTCGAGTGGTGTGGCTTAAGTGACTTAAGTGTGTAGGAGTAAGAGTGTATCAGTTAGCGCGCGTTGCTACAAATTCCTGCAATGGGAGATTATTCCTGCTCACGGCTAACACGAATGACGATTATTTGAACCAGTCCGTGGCCTCTTTTAGGTTGACACGGCCTCTAATGAGTACCCGTTGCAATGTAAACATCATCGCTCTGGAGACGACGGTGGTTGGGCGTGGTGCTGGCCACCCACCCGTTCGTGTGCCCTGCCGGCCTTCATAGGCACTGCTCACTAACAGCACTTACCCCAACAGTCTGTTAAGGCTATGAAGGGGATCTCTGTTTTTAAGTGTGTCACTGTGTGCGTCTGGGTGTTTCAACAGGCCGTTGAATGTGGCGTTAAGACTCATGGCAACGTCCTACTGAGGAGTGATGGCGTTCACAGACCCACAGGTTGGTGTTTGTATGTGTACAGGGGTGAGCGTGTGAGTATCTGACTGTGAATATCTGTGTCTGTAAGTGACTGCGTTGGTCGTCACTGGGCTGTGATGAGCCAAGAGGTCAGGCTAGAGTCTCTGAGTCTCCCTGACGACAAGTCGACCCACTGAGCCCAGTGACGCAGTGAGACTTGGAGCAAGTGTGGTGGCATGTCTTTGGTATTTGTGTGTGTGTGTCTGTCTGTGTGGCGGGAGCGGTCGTGCAGTGGCAAGCCCAACCGTGCTACGAACCCAGTGACCAGAGAAAGTGCTTAGAGCAGTTGCTCCAAGGCAATGCGTGGCGGTGTATATATGTGTGCTTGTACGTGAGGAGCAGTGGCGCAGTGGTAAAGTGCACTCCCTGCGCTAAGAACCCGGCAGCCCGAGTTGGATTCCCGCCAGAGGTCGCAAACGGGTTTTGATTCCTTACCCGTACCCGGCCGCACCAGGGTCGCAAACGGGTACCCGTACCCTACCCAATACCCGGCTACCCGTACCCGGCCGGGTATCGGGTAGGGTACGGGTTTCGGGTACCCGATTGCGACCTCTGATTCCTGCTCACCGCCAACAATGCTGATGATTATCTGAACCGGTCTGGGGGGGCCTCTCGGTAGGCTTGGCCTCGAATGGGTGCCTGTTGTGATGCGTAAACATCGCCACTAGGGGAGACTAAGGGAGTTGGGCGTGGCGCTGGCCACCCACCCTGCTTGTGTGCCACAGTGCCGGCCTTCACAGGTGCTCAGTAACAGCACTTGCTCCCAACAGTGTGCTCAAGGCTATACGGGGAGGGGGATCTTTGTCTTTATGAGTGTGAATGTGTTGGCACAGTAGGGAGGAGCACAGGTGGTGCATCTGCCAGTCATTTGCTTCTGCAGTCGTGACTCTTAAATGCAAGCTCTACACGTATTTCTCTCTGTTTCCCATTAGCTCGCAGGACGAGAAGGAGGAGGTCGTGGGACGCATTAATTCGCCTTCCCAGTCGTCCACCCTAACAGGTAAAATGACGTTTGATCGCCGTACGCTCCGGCGGTCATCGCTTCTGTGGCAGCTGCTGTAGCAACAACAGGAGCCACATGATGAGAGAGATGAGTTGCGGATCGCTGAGCGAATGTCGACCCAACATCTATCACCCCTGTCTGATGGCTCCTCAACCTTGCAAAGGCAGGGAGTTGAAAGTGGCCGGGTCGTGGTGCTGGCCACCCACCCCCTTCATGTGTCACAGTGCCGGCCTTCATAGGCGCTCCTCAAAGACAGCCCTCACCCCGACAGCCTCTGCAGACTTCACAGCTGGGTTGGTGGTGGGGGGGGAGCTCTGTTTTAGTCTGGAACAAGGCAGTGTGTGTTCTGGTTTTTGAATGGCAATGTAGAAGTCGCAACCAACAAGGGGACTTCAGGATAGGGTTTGTAGTTTGGCGTTCTTCCTCCGTTGAAGGGAGCGCAGACTACGGTGGGTTTACTGCACGGTCCACTTCATCTGTGTCGAGTGGTGTGGCTTAAGTGACTTAAGTGTGTGGGAGTGAGAGTGTATCAGTTGGCGCGTTGCTACAAATTCCTGCAATGGGAGATTATTCCTGCTCACGGCTAACACGAATGACGATTATTTGAACCAGTCCGTGGCCTCTTTTAGGTCGACACGGCCTCTAATGAGTACCCGTTGCGATGTGTAAACATCATCGCTCGGTGGTCGGGCGTGGTGCTGGCCACCCACCCGTTAGTGTGCCCTGCCGGCCTACATAGGCACTGCTCACTAACAGTACTTACCCCAACAGTCTGTTAAGGCTATGAAGGGGATCTCTGTTTTTAAGTGTGTCTCTGCGTGTCTCTGCGTGTATGAACAGGCTGGTGAATGTGGTATTAAGACTCATGCAACGTCCTACTGAGGAGTGATGGAGTTCACAGACCCACAGGTTGGTGTGTGTATGTGTACGGGGTGAGCGTGTGTGTGTATTTGTGTCTGTAAGTGACTGCGTTGGTGGTCGCTGGGCTGTGATGAGCCAAGAGGTCAGGCTAGAGTCTCTGAGTCTCCCTGACGACAAGTCGACCCACTGAGCCCAGCGACGCAGTGAGACTTGAGAGACGAGAGAGACGGTGTGAGCGTGCGCATGGTGTGAGAATGTGTATTGGTTAGTGCACTCTTCCATGGCATCCTGAGTATTTTCCCCCACCTCACGACCAATAACTTGTGAATATTTTAATTGGTCTTGGGCCCTCCCCTCGGAGGACTCTGCCTTAAATGAGAGGACCTAATGCGGTGTGTTGTGTGTACGGGCAGTGCCCGGGTTACGAAAGACCCGAGTTACGGAAATCCGACTAACGGAAATGCTCCGTGAAATGCGTAAATGCTTGCATTAGTTAGGGAAGCACAATAGTGCAGCGCGGCAAGGTTACGGGGACTGCAGCGGAGCGACGAGGTGTAAGGCGGGCCGCATATTCCCCAAGGCGGTGGTATCCTGTCTAGCACCTCTGAGTCGTGCTGTTACATTGTTATCGTGAGTAGGCTCCACCTGCCACATCGTCGCTTTTCCTTTTGTAGCATTACGTAATTGTTTTCTATGCTTCATGGTATGCATAAACAAATGGACACAATAGACTATATGATCCATTAGTTTAATTATGCGTAGTGTCAGGGTAGATATTCAATCAATTAAAATAATCTAAATAAGTGCAGAGTGTATGTACAGCGATACAGTAGAGAGAAAACGGTAGGGGAGGCACAACTTTTTCCGGATATGGGCTTTTATCTTGATTTGGGGGAAAATTGTTCAGTTTCCGACATACGTAAAATTCGGTTTGCGGATATTTCATGGGAACCCCCCTAACCCTTTCGTATCCCAGGGGCTGCCTGTACATATGTTGAACTTCTTTCGAACCGTTGGTAACCATACTCTTGGTTCTTTCGGTAAAGTCACGAAGGTAGAAATAAAATAAATCGCGACGTTTTGATGGCAACACAAACGACCGTCTTCAGGCGAGAGAGGTCGATGGTCATCAGACAAACGCAACACAAGCGACCCTCTTCAGGCGGAACCAATACAGCAGGACAACTTCCGATTTAGGATAAAGATCTGCTAACAACAAGAGCTTATGAAGGGTTTTGGTGGGCTCAACCCCAGGGCTAAGTGGGCGGAGCTGGAGCAGGAAGAAAGGGGGAGGGAGGGGGGGAGTTGGGCACAGGTAATAGATGGAAGGTAGAAAGAAGCTGGGTTAGTGATGCTAATGTCAGAAAATTAGCATGTCAGTGGTACAGGTTGGTAACCGACTGTGCTGATCGGAGGTGGCGAGGGAAGGACAACTAAACGCAACAACAAGCAGTCCTAAATAAATTAGTTATAAATGTAGTCTAGTCGTGTATATATCAGTGTAGTACATAGAATAGTGCCTAGTATATTAGTGTGTAGTAGTGTATAGTGTAGTATATAATGTACTGTGTAGTTGTGTAGTCTCGAGTAATTTGCAATGTATGTTGGACTTCTTTTGCACCGTGCGTAGCCAACCGTGCTAATTGGAGGTGTGGGGAAAGGATAACAAACTAAACACAACAAGCAGTTATAGAGAAATGAGTTTGTCAATCTGGATGATTTAAAAGTGCATAGCTCCCAGCAGGTTCCTAATATTGGCAGGAAGAGCCTTCCTGACGGACATGTCATGAACAGCACTGGGGAGACCAAGGCAACCTGACGTGTGGTGCTGGCCACCCACCCCTCGTGTGCCGTGCCGGCCTTCATAGGTGCTCGTTAGCAGCACTTGCCCCAACAATCTGTTACAGGCTACACGGGGGATCTTTGTCTTTTTGCGTGCGAGTGTGATGTGTATGAATGTGCATGTTTGTGTGTGTGAGGATTCCACTGCTGTGCCTTATCTCTTGGCCTGCTCCGTCCCACCTCACACGATGCAATCCTCTTCCAGGTTCTCAGCAGTGAGCAGTGCACCACCGCGTATGTCAAGAGAACATTGGCCGCAAGTGGACGTACCTGAATACAACAACTCTCGATTTACGTGCTAATGACGGGGAGGACAGCCAAGATCACAGATAATCCAAAATATGCATTTTCCGCGGATCTCCATGCGAAAAACGAAATTATCAACTGATCGATGCACATGCTCGGTGATAACTTTCCTGCTCCCGCCCAGCGGAAGACTCGGCCCACTAAGTGGATGACAGAGCCACACCAATCAACATCAATCAAACTCCACCCTCTGTTGTAAAGATATTGCAATAACTGTACTGTAGAGGAGACCACGTGGATTTCGAATTAACTGAAGCAACTATATTTGTTGGGTTTAAGCATGCGACTTGTAAAACATTTCCAGGAATAACAATGTATTTCTTAGATGAATAATTTGGGCTTAAGGGAAAATCTGCGAGTTATTAATCAATCTCAGGTGCACGGTTAATCCGCAAATCGGATAAACTGCGTGCAGATAATCGAGAGAGTACTCGAGCTCCTGAAACCCGTTCGTAAGTCAAACTGTTTGTAAGTCGAACACAATCATGATGCACTATTTCAATGCCCCCATACGAGCAATGTTATGAAATGTGTTCCAGTTCATAAGGGAAGCATTGGTAAAAACGTAAGAGATACTGTACATTTGCATGTAATATTGAAGAAAAACACTAGTAAATAAAATAACATCGAATTTTTTTTCACTTGCCTTGAGTCCTGATGCTGGCTTGCTTGTCAGTCGCCACAATTGCACACAAACGGATACACACGCAGGCACACATGGGGCACGTGTGCACACACCAACGGCAACGTTACCCCGTATAGACTTGACAGGCTGTTGGGAGCAAGTGTTGTGAGCGAGCACCTACAAAGGATGGCACGGCACACGGGGTGGGTAGCCAGCACCACGCCTGGCCGCCTTTGTCTTCCTAGTGGCGATGTTTACACACCAGGTACTCATTTGAGGCTGAGTCGACCTAGGGAGGCCCAGGACCGATTTAGATAGCGTCACTGGTCTTGGCTGTGAGCTGGAATAGAACTCGGGTTGCGGGTTCGTAGCGCAGTGTGCTAACTGTTGCACTACCCCTCCCCTCTGGCATCCATGAGCCTAATGTGAACGTCAACGCGTTCCCGCGACAACATGCTGGTCACGTTAAGATACCCGCGTTCCAGTTCAACCCTTTCAGACATGGCCCTGAACCTCCCATCCCTCCCCATCCATCCCATCCCTCCCCTCCCACTGGGGTGAGCTGAAACGGCGGCATTTGATCGGAGGTTTAAAAGAAACTCACTGCAGGTTGCACTTCGTCACCGTGTCACTGCCCGTTTTCCAGCGCCGTGAAGGTGGAGCTTCGCACAAAAAGGTTGCCAATGGTGGCCAGGGAGATGTAAACTTTCCCACTGGGCATACAGGAAGTCGTGGATTCGATCCAGACCCTGATGCCTGTTGTATAGTATCACGGTGGATCAGGAAATGTTAACCGGCAAAAATAATTGGCTGCCACTAGCCAAAGTAACTGGCCAATACCAGTTACATTTATAAGAACGGTTTGTAATGAAGATGGTTGTAATTACCAGCAAAACGTCACTACTCACATTCTTTGGGTCTTTCGTTAAAGTCACGTAGATAGGATCAAATTAATCTAACCTATATAATTCATTTTTTGTCTGTCCGTCCGCGTACGCTCCCTACCGGGGGATTTAGCTCTCGGACCGTGGGGTTCGGCGAGATTAAATTTTGCAGGTGGGCACGCCCCCGGCCCCGCGGTAAACTTAGGCATTTCCGATTTTTCGTCTCTAAACTTTAAATCGGACCGATTATCGATTTAGTGCGATTTATCTTTATTTATTTAACGCTTTATTTATTTACTATCGCCGCCGGCGCGGACCACGGCGGTTGCCCCTGGCAACGGGTAGCAACAACTTTGCTGCGGGGTGGACGCCATTTTGAATTCCCGTTAAAAATATGCACACGCATTAACACGCGATTCTGAGGTAAGTTCATCAAAGTTTCACGTCCTCTTCACTCCCCCCCCACCCCAATGTGTGCAATTACTATTATAGGGTCGGTAGATAATAAAATTATAGCGATTAGACAGTATTATTGTAGTGCGGGGGGGGGGGGTTAACGGCCCAGCACCCAGCCTCAGCCGGGCGGGCAATCTAGGCGAGGCCGGAGGCTCTGCACGGTACTAGGCCTCGACACGCAACTCTGTCAGGCGACGACTTTGTGGTATAAACTCGATATACCAGCGTTGCCCGGGGAAAAATACATTTAAAATCTTCTGAAAACTTTAAAACATAACATCCCAATGAAAATACAACTGTGTAATTAAAACTCTAAACCCGACCGCGCCAAGAATCGATTCTCTGAATCGCGAAAAGGAATCGAAGGTTGTAGATTCATTTAGAATCACCTTATTTCCGTTTAATATTAGTTGGTTATAGAGTTGATATAAACTGCTACGAATGGGAAATATCCGGCGTTGACCGGGGCTAAAATATAATTAAAAACTCCTGAAAACTTTAAAACATAACATAACAATGAAAATAAACTCTGTAATTAAAAATGGAAACCTCCTATGCGCCAGGAATCGATTCTTTGAATCGCGCAAAGGAATCATCGAAGGTTGTAGATTCCTTTAGGAGCGCCATTAACATGTGGTGAGGGGAGAGTGGTGAGGGAGAGAGTGGTGAGGAGGAGAGTGGTGAGGGGGAGAGTGGTGAGGGAGAGAGTGGTGAGGGAGAGAGTGGTGAGGGAGAGTGGTGAGGGGAGAGTGGTGAGGGGAGAGTGGTGAGAGAGAGAGTGGTGAGGGGGAGAGTGGTGAGGGGAGAGTGGTGAGGGGGAGAGTGGTGAGGGAAGAGTGGTGAGGGGGAGAGTGGTGAGGGGGAGAGTGGTGAGGGGGAGAGTGGTGAGGGGGAGAGTGGTGAGGGGGAGAGTGGTGATGGGGAGAGTGGTGAGGGGAGAGTGGTGAGGGGGAGAGTGGTGAGGGGGAGAGTGGTGAGGGGGAGAGTGGTGAGGGGAGAGTGGTGAGGGGAGAGTGGTGAGTGAGAGAGTGAGTGAGAGAGTGGTGAGTGAGAGAGTGGTGAGTGAGAGAGTGGTGAGGGGAGAGTGGTGAGGGGGAGAGTGGTGAGGGGAGAGTGGTGAGGGGGAGAGTGGTGGTGAGGGGGAGAGTGGTGGTGAGGGGAGAGTGGTGGTGAGGGGAGAGTGGTGGTGAGGGAAGAGTGGTGGTGAGAGGGAAAGTGGTGGTGAGGGGAGAGTGGTGGTGAGGGGGAGAGTGGTGGTGAGGGGAAGAGTGGTGGTGAGAGGAAAGTGGTGGTGAGGGGGAGAGTGGTGGTGAGGGGGAGAGTGGTGGTGAGGGGGAGAGTGGTGGTGAGGGGGAGAGTGGTGGTGAGGGGGAGAGTGGTGGTGAGGGGGAGAGTGGTGAGGTGAGAGTGGTGAGGGGAGAGTGGTGAGGGGAGAGTGGTGAGGGGAGAGTGGTGGTGGTGTGGGTGAGTGGTGAGGGTGAGGTTGAGTGGTGAGGGTGAGTGGTGATTGGTGAGGTGAGTGGGGAGGGTAAGTGGCGGTTGTTAGTGGTGATTAGTGAGGGGTGAGTGGTGAGGGTTAGTGGTGAGCATGAGTGGTGAGGGTGAGTGTTGAGCGTGAGTGGTGAGGGTGAGTGGTGATTGTTGAGGGTGTGATTGGTGAGGATGAGTGGTGAGTAGTGAGGGGTGAGTGGTGAGGGTGAGCGTGAGTGGTTAGGGTGAGTGGTGAGGGTGAGTGGTGAGTGGTTAGGGTGAGTAGTGAGGGTGAGTGTGAGCGTGAGTGGTGAGGGTGAGGGAGAGTGGTGAGGGAGAGTGGTGAGGGAGAGTGGTGAGGGAGAGTGGTAAGGGAGAGTGGTGAGGGTGAGTAGTGAGTGGTGAGGGTGAGTGGTGATTGGTGAGGGTGAGTGGTGAGGGTGAGTGGGGAGGGTGAGTGGCGGTTGTTAGTGGTGATTAGTGAGGGATGAATGGTGAGGGTGAGCGTGAGTGGTGAGGTTGAGTGGTGAGCAGTGAGGGTGAGTGGTGATTGGTGAGGGTGTGATTGGTGAGGATGAGTGGTGAGGGTGAGTAGTGAGGGTGAGTGGTTGTTGTGAGGGTGAGTGGTTGTTGTGAGGGTGCGTGGTGAGGGTGAGTGTAAGAGTGAGTGGTGAGGTTGAGTGACGGTTGTGAGAGGTGATTAGTGAGTGGTGAGGGTGAGTGGTGAGGGTTAGTGGTGAGGGTGAGTGGCGGTTGTGAGTGGTGATTAGTGAGGGGTGAGTGGTGAGGGTGAGCGTGAGTGGTGAGGGTGAGTGGTGAGGGTGAGCGGTGAGGGTGAGTGGTGATTGGTGAGGATGTGATTGGTGAGGATGAGTGGTGAGTGGTCAGGGTGAGTGGTGATTGGTGAGGGTGAGTGCTGAGCAGTGAGGGTGAGTGGTTGTTGTGAGGGGTGAGTGGTGAGTGGTGAGAGTGAGTGGTGAGGGTGAGTTGTGAGGGTGAGTGGTGATTGTTGAGGGTGTGATTGGTGAGGATGAGTGGTCAGGGTGAGTGGTGAGGGTGAGTGGTTGTTGTGAGGGTGAGTGGTGAGGATGAGTGGTGAGGGTGAGTGGCGGTTGTGAGTGGTGATGGGTGAGTGGTGAGCGGTGAGGGGTGAGTGGTGAGGGTGAGTGGTGAGGGTGAGTGCTGAGGTGAGTGGTGAGAGAGTGGTTAGTTTGAGGGTGAGTGGTGAGGTTGAGTGGTGAGGGTTAGTGGAGAGTGGTGAGTGGTGATTGGTCAGTGGTGATTGGTGAGGATGAATGGTGAGTAGTGAGGGTGAAGTTGAGTGGTGAGGGTGAGTGGTGGTTGTGACGGTGAGTGGTGAGGGTGAGTGGTGAGGGTGAGTGGTGAGGCTGAATGGTGAGGGTGAATGGTGAGAGTGAGTGGTGAGGGAGAGTGGTGAGTGAGAGTGGTGAGGGTTAGTGGTGAGGGTTAGTGGTGAGAGTGAGGGGTGAGTGGTGATTGGTGAGTGGTGAGGGTGAGTGGTGAGGGTGAGTGGTGAGGGTGAGTGGTGAGGGAGATTGGTGAGGGAGGTTGGTGAGTGGTGAGTTGTGAGGGTGAATGGTGAATAGTGAGTGGGAGTGGTGAGTGGTGAGGATGAGTGGTAAGGGTGAAGTTGTGAGTGGTGAATGGTGAGGGTGAATGATGAGTACAGTCAATATGCACTGCTGTTATCATACCAGGTACCACCACCACAATATGTACTCCTCTCATCATAGCAGATACCACCACAGCAGTATGCACTGCTGTAATCATAGCAGGTTCCACCACAATATGCACTGCTGTCATCATAACAGGTACCAACACAGCAGTATGCACTGCTGTAGTGATAGCAGGTACGACCTCAGTCGGTATACACTGCTGTAGCGATAGTAGATACTGCTATCGAGTTGGTAGATACCGCTATAGTAAATACTAAAACAGTCAGTATATACCGCTACAGTCAGTCAATACTGCTACAGTCAGTATATACTACTATACAGTCAGTACATACTACCACGGTGAGTAGCTACTAGAGTCAGTAGATACTATTATATAGTGAGTAGATACTGCTATAGATTTTGTAGTTACTACTATAGTCAGTGGATACACTATAGAGTCAGCAGATACTATACAGTTAGTCGTTACGAGTATATAGTCGGTAGATACTACTGTAGGCCCAGTAAATACTACTATGGTCAGTAGTTATTACAGTCACTAAATACTACTACACAGTCAGTAGCTACTACTGGCTCAGTAGATACTACGGTACAGTCAGTAGATACTACTGCAGAGTCAATAGATACCACTTCCTCTGTTGTATGTAAGGTGTTGTTAGTATATATACCTACGAGGGGTAAAGATATTTTTTGAGGGGGGTGGGGGGGGGGGAGACCACAATTTTCGGAAACATTTTGACATCAACTATTTACCCCACACTTTCTACAACTTTTTGGACTTGTGAAAGCCTCTTATATATTTGTTGGTGGAAAAATGTACAAACAGCCCACCGGGCTTTGACAATACCTTAGTAACTGTGTATATATATGTAAGGNTTTTAAGAAAGATATTTTTCACCCGGGCAAAGCCGGGTACTTCCGCTAGTATAAAATAAAAAGCGGTCGTCAGGCAGAGAGAAAAGGGGGTAAGCCTCTAAATGCAACTGTTTATAAAGGTTTAAAAGTGGGCGTAGCCTAAGTGTGGGCTGGGCACAAGAGTATGTCAGCAGTGGATAGAGCGTACTATAGAGAAGGAGTCTCGGCCATGATAGAGCAAAGCTATAGAGATGGAGCTTAGGCCAGCAGTGGATAGCGCATGCAATAGGCATGGTGTACTAGAGTAGTCTAGGCCAGCAGTGGATAGAGCGGGGCTCCTCACCTGAGCTCTCTCCCAGCGGTTGCAGGCGGAATGAGTGGAGAAGTTGTGTGAGGGGTTAAAAACTGAGCATCGGAGAGTGTTAAAAATGGAAACATTACAGCAGTTATGATTAAACTGGTTGATAACGTCCTTCCAGTTATTGCTGAGTTTGTACCTGTAATCTCAGTTGAAATTATGTCTATGTTTGTATATATGGATGGCTTCATGAACGAATCTTTGTTGATAGCTAGTGGGCTTGCAAAGTACCTTCGTCTGAGAGAAATCATTTCGTGTGAGCCAACCGCATTAAAACAATGATCAGCCACGGACAAAGTGTTCGTTCTGCCGTGTTTCAGACCTGCCTTATGTTCACAAACACGGTCTGAGACACAAGGCCGCAGCCATGGAGTCAACATTGGGGGGGACCAAATTTTCCAGGGTGTCTGGGGGTCCCAACCCAGGAAAAAATCAAAATTTGAAAACGAATTTCCT
The DNA here is from genome assembly GCA_018977245.1 of Lethenteron camtschaticum. Lineage (NCBI taxonomy): Eukaryota > Metazoa > Chordata > Hyperoartia > Petromyzontiformes > Petromyzontidae > Lethenteron > Lethenteron camtschaticum. The sequence goes on from MU249642.1 coordinate 1,303,367, forward strand.
GCCTAATATATTTGAAAAATCACTAACACATGGGATGGACTTTTTATTTAATTTTTTACAATAATGTCCTATAGTGTATTGTATTACATTGCTCTGTTTTTTCTTTTTTACCATTTCTTTTTGCATTGTATGTTATGGCAGAGATTAGGGATTCATAAAGTACAACCATAACCACAATCATATAAACAGAAATCTATGCATTGATTTATATGAAGAAGTCCAGATATTGTAGCCAAGGTTTAGCAAATTGTTTTTTTATTTACATAGCATAGCAATTTTTTCGACAGCAATATATTGGGGGGGGGAACATTTTGAGCATATTTAAATATTGGGGAGATGTGTCCCCCCAATATATATTTTAATTGCGGCCTTGCCGAGACATGTCGCTTAGTTTGCCTAAAGTAACTGCTGCCGCAGACACAGCTTAGTTTGTAGACACCGGGGTATTGCATGTCAGGGATCACATCCTTCACAGATGGGATCAGATCACGAATTTTACGTACTGTGTTGAATCGAACCTGGATCTCGTGTTTGCTCATAATTTTGGAAATCTTTTTGGTATACCCCTGCTATGTATGGCAAGGTGATGGTTTTGATTGAGTTTAAGTCAAAACTTCGTTATATTTTCAACCTCAGGATATCAAAATTAACTCGAGAATAAGAAGCACGGATACCTGGCGACACCGACGGGGAACAAAGGTTAATAAAACCCTCGGAATACCTGTGGTAACAACTATGGTATATCACAAATCTTGGTTCACCATAAACCAAATAATAATTATGAAGTATTAGACCTAGGGCCATTCAGAAGAGATACAAGGCGAAATAGGTCAATCACACACAACCAAAATAATATGTATTCCATAGTATCAGCCTCACCAACCGATCTTTGTCTTCCAGCAGCGACACAACACATGGTAGCAATAAATTACATATGAAGGGAGGACACCTCCCCTTGAGATAGCAAACACCATAAAAAAAATCTCAAGCCACGACGGAAGGGGACAGGAACCAGGCCTTAATGTGACTTAACAGATTACTTCAATAAATTAGAACAGACACATACACACGCACACCCGGACAAACAGCTGCCCCTTTGTGAGAGGCGAGCCGAGGTGGAAGATTTTTTAATATAACGACGAGCAGAAACCACGCACATCAGTTTTGCTGTGGCAAGCTCCGGGGGTGGGCCCCGCAATCGACCATGGATGACGAGGCTTGCAGAGGAGCGATGTGTCGCCGAGTGTAAGCTCGGGGCTGACAGACGAAGTATCGCTAAAGGTTTAATTCTACATTGAGTGCCAGCTCCCACCAGCAGCTACAGCAAGAGAGAAAGAGAGAGAAATAATGACGAGCAATGACAAGCAATTTACCGGAGAAAGGGCGGAAAGTGCCAAGTATCGACCAAGCGAGCATCGGCACAGGACCAGCAGCAGCAGCGGCTAACGACTAACCACGAGCGTGAAGCCGAGCACACTCCTGCAAAAATCGAGCCTACAAGGATCAACCGTGCCTGGTGCAAGGGAGAGAGCATGACCGGCGCAACCGAGAAAGAGTGGCGGCGCTGGCGACCAGCGGACGAGCTGCGAGCGCTATCCGGCACCGCCGAAGGCGAGCATCGTGGCGACTAATTCGCATAAATGCATAATCTGCATAATTACAATAATCAGCATATTTTCGGAAAACTACACATTTCTAAATTTGCATTTAATTGTATTATTGTTCTTTTTATTTTTTAGACCTAATATATACAACTCCACATCGACCAGCCCCCTCATTAATATTCATCAGCAGGTGACGTCCTCCAAATGGACACCCCCCCCATTCATAATAATTAGCGGCTGACGTCACTCCACATGGGGGGCCGAGGCGCCTCCTCCCCCCTCCTCGGCGTCAACTTACAACCCTCACTACAAGGCAGAACCTCAAGTCACGCGATCACCGTAATGCTGAGATATCAAAGTAAAAAGGACGTCATTATGAACAAGGGATTATAACCTTAAAATGAAATAGGTCTCTGTCACCGTGCAAACGCATTAATGCGATGAATATCACGTCGCGGTCTACTTTTTTCTTGCAAGTTTAAGATTTACTGCAATACACCCGCCTTGGACAAGGAAAAGGCTAGTTGCAAACGTTTCACTTTGTCCACATCTGAGCGAGAGGTTGTGCCTGGGCATGGCTAAAGCACGTCTTATTTTAGCTCCACCCCCCCCCACACAAACGCACACACACAGTACCACGTGCACACACACAGGCAGCACACACACACACGCATATACAGTCTGCACCACACACACACAGCCAGGTGACTTCATTAAACAAAGGAAGGAGCAGAAATGGACTCTCCTTTGCCTCCTGCTATAGCAAATCTGTACATGGAAACTTTGAAACAAGATCACTTGCCTCAAGTACATTAAAACCATATTTTTGGTTTAGATATGTTGACGACACTTTGGTTGTCTGGCCATATGGTAAAGATACACTTAATGCATTTTTAATCATCTCAATGCGCAAACCAAGCCATTCAGTTCACAATGGAAATGTAGGTGAACAACACACTCCCCTTCCTGGACAATTTGCTTGGACGCGATCAAAATGGCAAAATAACACACGTCTACCGAAAGGGAACGCACATGGATGCCTATCGGAATGCAGATTTGCATCATCCCAGCACAGAAATCCTCTCTCATCAAGACGCTCATACATCGGCAAAGACGTGTCAGATGGGGAAAGTTTAAGAAAAGAGATTAAACATGTTAAAGAAGCACTAAGACTGAATGGCTACAATAATGCTAAAATTAACAGAGCATTGAATGCCAAATCAAGATCGAACAACAATACTGCTGAAAGTGATCTGATTATCAAAACGATTAAAATACCATATATCTCGGGAGTTACTGACAAATTAGCCCGTGTTTTGCAAAAGCAAAACATTAAAGTGTGATTTGGTACGGTACACAAAATAACTAGTGTCTTGTACTAAAGATAAATTACGGAAGTTATCAACAGAAGGTGTATATTGGATCAATTGCTCATGGTAAGTGTAATAATTGACATATGGGACGTAACATTAGCGTAAGACTAAAATAACACCAAAAGAAAATTAAATTATCCCAAATACAGCTGTCAGCCGTGGCAGAGCATGCTTGCCAACAAGGACATTCAATTGATTTTGATAACGTTGAAGTGTTATGCAGAACAAATTATTACTGGGCAAGATTAGTTAGAGAATCAATTGAAATTGAGAACAATCCAAATAATTTCAATCGCTGTGATAGATATAGACTCAGCGCAGCCTAGAAGCGTATTATTAAGTAATACACAACACACATTGCAATCCTTACAGATGAGTCACATGATAAGTGGCTGATTACTGATCTGTTACATAATTGCATACCCACCACCCCCAACTCCACCTCTAATCTCGAATCCTGATGGGGTTCAACAATGATGATGTCATCTTGAATTATTTAAGACCGGAAGCAGGTGGAGGGGTTCACTATTCTGGCAAATTGCCCGAAGATGCTGGATTTAATTTCCAGCGAAACGGCGTACTCAAATTGTAAATGTTGCACCTGTTGGCTAAAGTAGTGAACTATTTGTATTTTGTCAACGTGTTGCGACACATTTATAAATAACGCGATCTAACCCAAAAACCTTATTATGAATGTTAATGCGAGCGTATGTTGGCGCTTTCCGAACGGTGGGGTGGGCTTCGCCGCTTCAGCCTCTAAACCAATCGGGAAACAGGAACTATTGGGGTTAAAGTTCAAGGGTGGAGCCCGAGGGTGCTAGTGGGGTACCATCTAGAGAGTTTGTGAGGGGGTGTGGCGAGAGGCGGGTTCTGGGTGACGCGGGAAAGGGTTTTAAGGGAAAGCCAGAAGGGACTCAGGGTCAGTGAGTAAGGTCTGGAAGCGGGACCACGCATCAGAGCTCCACGCGCCGTCTACCACATGGCGGAGAGGAGAGCGGCGCGCGCGCGCAGGACACCAGCTCACGCGGCGCGACGCGCGGCGAAGGAACAGGGTGGAAGAACGCGGAGCTGTCCAGCACGAGAACAAATAAATAAAGAAGACACAGTCCATTGTCGTCGAGCTGATTTATTACAAATGTATGCACTGTCGTTGAAACTGATTGGTCTACACCAGAGACAGCCTGTTAGGCCCTAAAGAAGGCTGTCTCTGGTGTAGACCAATCCGCTTCAAAGACTGCATATATTACACTGGACAAAAATTTTAGACGTAGTCTGCTTCAGAGATGAAATGTGCCGTTTATTATGTATTTTGACGTGCTGAATTCAAATATGACAAAACACCTAAATGGCTACTGTTCCCAATATATTAAAGTTTTTACATTTTGCGTCTATGTATATTTGTATAAAGTAGCGTTTTACTCATAAATTGTAAACCTAGGTCTTTCATGTGTTTAAGGTTGCTTGACATGATAACATGTCACCTGTCCTGTTCATGTAACACTTAAAAAATCAGCAAAAGGTTATATAAATAAAATGTATTATGAAACAAAAGGCAAAAACTATTATGTATAATAAGTACATAGTTTAGTCCTTATTCAGTGTTTACTCGGCGCTTCTTGGCTTGTCTCTTGTATTCATAAAATGGAGCATATCTTATCACTGTCCAGCAATAGTCTGCAAGCATTGATGGGCTCCATTTGCCCAGATAGCGTTTTTCCATTGTTGCAATGTCCTGGTGAAATCGCTTGCCATGCTCGTGCTCACTGCTCCGCAGTTTGGTGGGAGTGCAAACATTTTATTTAGTGACATGTTGCAACCAAGGCTTTTGTATGCCTTGAGGTTTTCCAACAACTCCCTGCAGTTGTCTGCCTTGTTATTTCTGAGAAAATGTGTTGCCACTAACTGGAAGGCTTTCCATGCCGTCTTTTCCTTACCATGTAGTGCACTGTCAAATGCATCATCTCGAAGAAGTTCACGAATCTGAGGACCAACAAAGACACCGTCCTTTATCTTAGCTTCACTTAATCTTGGACATTTTCCATGGAGGTACTTGAAAGCTGCTTGTGTTTTGTCCATGGCTTTGACAAAGTTCTTCATCAGACACAGCTTGATGTGTAAGGTGGTAACAAAATCTTCCTTGATTCAACAAGTGGTGGATGTTGAACACTTTTCCTCCAGCTCCAATGACTGTCGGAGTGGCCAATCTATTTTAATGTAGTGGGAATCTCTCACACGACTATCCCATTCGCAGAGGAAATAGCAGTACTTTGTGTATCCAAACTGCAGATCAAGCAAGAGAGCAACAACCTTCACATCGCCACAAAGCTGCCATTGATGTTGGTCATAGTTTATGCACCTCAAAAGTGGTTTCGTGTTGTCATATATTTCCTTCATATGGACTGCATGACCAACTGGAATTGATGGCAAAACATTGCTCATTATGCAGCAAAACAGCTTTAAGACTCATCTTTGATGAATCAATGAACAGTTTCCACTCATCTGGATCATGAAAGATCTTGAGGGCTGCCATCACACCATCGATGTTGTTGCAGGCTACAAGATCTTCCATGAAGAAGAATGGGACAAGGTCCTTCTGACGGTCACAGAACATGGAAACCCTAACATCACCTACCAGGAGATTCCACTGCTACAGTCTGGAGCCCGACATTTGCCTTACTCTTGGGTAGTTCCAAATCCCGACAAGGTCTTCCAGTTCACCTTGTGTTATGAGGTATGGTTCAGAGGAGGAGGATGTGAGAAAATCTGGGTCATGTGACCTTGATGGTTCAGGACCAGAAGTTTAATCCTCTTATTCGTCTGACTCAAATGAGAATGATTCTGGTGCATGAGGAACCGGCAGTCCTTCTCTGTGAGGTACTGGGCGTATAGCTGATGGAATGTTTGGATAATGCACAGTCCATTTTAATTTTTTGACACACCTTTCCAAACTGGAGGTCCCGTGCAGAAGTAACAATTGCTGATATGATCTGTTGGTTTTCTCCAAATCATAGGCACTGCAAAAGGCATAGATTTCCTTTTCCTTTTCAACCACTGGCGAAGAATTGTTGCACAAGAGTTGCAGCATATGTGTGGAGCCCACATCTTGTCGTGATCTCCAATTTTGCAGACATAATAAAGGTGATAGGCTTTCTTAACCATAGTGGTTATACTGTGCTTTTGTGATGCAAAAGTCACTTCACCACAAACATAGCAGAAGTTATCTGATTTGTTAACACAAGAGAGCATGACACTGTATTGTTTCTAGAGCTGATATTAGCCAATTAATTCAGCAGAGGGATGTACGCCTAATTATTATTGCATTACCCATGGCTTCTAGGAATAACATACAATGCGTATCATGGATGACACAATACCAGGTTCAGATTGCATCATTCATTGTTTTGCTCAAAAAGCAAGTACTGTCCAAATCCAGTCATAGATTTATTCATATATCCAGTCAAATACTGTATGTAGTTTCGTCATTTCTGGTTAAATTGAGATCCCTTCCCTTTATAACTCACTTATCCTCCGCCATTGTATATACTGACCCAGTAACATATCTTGACAACTAGAGCCAATCAACAATTTTAAGCATCCTTTTCATTCTCAGTGACCCATAATTGGTAAAGTTGGACTAGATTTATTTCAGAAGCATTTTGGCTGTAGACCAGTGTTATCAGAGCATGTTTTTGTTCCATATTTACCACAAGTATGTGTGGTTAATGCAGACATGATTCCTTGCAAAAGGTTTCTATTTGGTGTTTGGACATCTTAACACCTCTTTTATTGCCAGAAAGGGTAAATCTTGATTTGAAGGTTTCGTGACTACAGGAATCCATACTCTTTGGTTCTTTCGGTAAAGTCACGTAGGGGTAAATCCTATTCTTATTTTTCATACGATGATCTACTGTAAATATATTTTAAACACATATACAGTTAGTCCCTCGGTTAACAGTGACATTTGTTTACGTTTTTTGTGGTTAACGTTTCGCCTCATAGTAGCCCTCATGGTTTCACTGAACGTTGCAAATGTTGACCAAGGGGGCATCCATCTATATATATAAATCGCAAATCTGTCTGTCTGTCGGTCTGTCTGTGTGTGTGTCTGTGTATCGGACCATACGCAGTTTCATTGGACGAAATGTCAGGGATTTGCGAGACATGATTGGTCCGGCGGTTGCCCCTGGCAACGGGTAGTGACGCATTCGCCGCGGGGTGGACGCCATTTTTAATTCCCGTTAAAAATAGGCGCACGCATTAACACGCGACTCTGAGGTAAATTCATCAAAGTTTCACGTCCTCTTCACTCCCCCCCACCCCAATGTGTGCAATTACTATTATAGGGTCGGTAGATTATACAATTATAGCGATTAGACAGTATTATTGTAGCGCGGGGGGGGGGGGGGGGGGACCCGTACCAGCCTCAGCCGGGTGGGCAATTTAGGCGAGGCCGGAGGCTCTGCACGGTACTAGGCCTCGACACCCACCACGCGACTCTGAGGTAAATTCATCAAAGTTTCACGTCCTCTTCACTCCCCGCCACCCAAATGTGTGCAATTACTATTATAGGGTCGGTAGATAATTAAATTATAGCGATTAGACAGTATTATTGTAGCGCGGGGGGGGGGGGAACGGCCCGGTACCAGCCTCAGCCGGGTGGGCAATTAGGCGAGGCCGGAGGCTCTGCACGGTACTAGGCCTCGACACCCACCACACTATAGGCCGTACATATTACTGCACAGCGGCCGAGGAGATCGTGGCTGGGGGGGGGGGGGGCAGGGTAGCAGCCCATCTGTGTATATATGTAAGGTTATTAAGAAATATATTTTCACCCGGGCAACGCCGGTACTTATGCTAGTTTAGTATGTACGTATGCAGGGGAGAGGGGTTAACCCAAATGCGTACGTTTGCGTATGGGGGGGGTCTACTGAAAGTGTACGTACGCATAGGAAACGGGGGTGGGGTGAAGCCTCGATAATCATTTGTCTACATTGGCCTTCAAATGAACCGCAGTTCAGTGTCTTCATCTGTCAGACAAGTACTACCGGGAGAAGTAGGACTGTGGGAGAGGTGTCACTGGTATTCCACCGTGCCCCTGACTGCAGCCATCACGCAGCTCAGCAAAATAAGTGGCCAAGGTACGCAACTTAATTATTTAATGCAACCGGCGATGGACAATTTGTTTTCTTAAACACGTTAATATTTGTAATCTTTGATTGTTTCTGTGTGTATTAAATATCGGCCGTTCTATAGGATTTGGAGGGGAGGGTGGGTACGTTAAGCGTATGTACGCAGGTGGGGGGGGGGGAAGTGTACAAAGTACGCGTGCAAACAGGGAGGGGGGGGGGTCAAGTTGACAGATTTTTGGGTAAGTACTAAATGGTTGGCCCCTAAGGTAGCGTGTTTGCGTTGTGCACATGGTGGCGCCAATTTAGGCTAATCTAAGCGCTCGGAAGTTGGGCTGAGCCACGCCCTAAGCCAATCAGCGACGTCCCATTTATCAGCGGGTTTCGACCTCAATTGGTTTTCTTTATATATCCGGTATGGGCCTATGTAATGAATCACACTTATAATTATGAATACAGTTAATGATGACAATGTATTGGACCCATAAACTCACGTAACTGCACAGTAGGCCACGCCTACCAGTGGAGTAATCAATTCAGGGTACAGGGCAGCTATTCAGATTGACTCTGTACAGACTCGAATGCTCCTCAGAAGAACATTTTGAAACAGAGTTATCGTTCCACAATCATCTGGCGCCCCTCGGTGGTGAAGTCACTCGATCCTCAAGAGGACAGAACACAACGGCCTGTCCCATCGTCATGATCACGAGAAGAGAGGGATAGGGCCAACCGTTTATATTTAGATTCATTCATCCTTTAACATGTTCTTATAATGTTTATTAATTGGCATTGGGCATTTAAATGTTATAAACGTTTTTGAGGTCAAATACGTTAACTTGCGATCGTCTTGGTAACGGATTAACGCTTATAATGTGTAATTCCTATATGTTATGAAGTTATTTCGGTCAACAGTTTTTGTGGAATGTATTAAAAACGTTAACCGAGGAACGACTGTACAAGCAATCCCTCGCCAACCGCGGGGTTAGGTTCCTAGCAAATGTCGCGGTTGGCGAGGAGATTCCTAATACACACGGTGGGAACACCCCCATCATCATCGTGCTGCTGCTTGACAAAGCCCCAATAGTTTAAATGAGTGGCGCCCTCGCACCAATGTCTCACACTGAACACTGGTGTAGTGTAGTGGTGTGTATAGTGTCGTATATAAGTGTAGTACATAGTCGTGTAGTGTACAGTAGTGTATAGTATAGCGTATAGTGAGGTGTATAGTGAGGTATATAGTAATGTAGTGTATCGTAGTGTATAGCAGTGGTGTAGCTTAGTCTTCTTCATTGCAAGGCCACCGCGGGCCTCTGGCGGCCCCTTACAAGACACAAGCAGTGAGAACGTCCCCATCATCATCGTGCTGCTGCTAGTGAAAGTGGCTACTCCCCCCTCTAAAAATTAGTAAAAACCCTGCCACTATAGACGCATCAACCAACTCCTGATGCCATCTAGCACAACGGTTCTTAACCTTTACTGCATCTTGCATCCATTTGTTGTCAATCGTGAATAAATATGGTAATAAATACGTAGGTTTGATGAAACAAAGTAGTTATATCACATAGGCTTTCGCGACCAATATCATCCATGAGGTTTTTTGGTTAGATCGCGTAAATATGTGTCGTTAAAACCCCACTTTGCGCAAGAGCGCAGAGGTATGGTCACCACATCTATGCCTCTATATAAGGAACTAAACGGGTGGACTTCACAAATCTGGCTGAAGCTAGTTGTAATTATGGCCAAATGTCTTACTCAGATTGTAAATGTTGTGGCTTGGCTCTCTAACACACCGTGTGCTGTTCTAGTGACGAATTGGCATGTTCTGTTCACGTGACAACTCTTACTAGTTGGTTGTCGGGTGGTGGCGGGTTTTAACGACACATTTATATATTGATGTAATCTAACCCAAAAAAACCTTATGGATGATATTGGTCGCGAAAGCCTACATGTTAAACTGTATGGAGTTTGCGTCTCTCCTCATGGTGGATTTTTTTTTCTCCGGGTCCTCCGGTTTCTTCCTCCACAATTAGACAGATTCATTTAGAGTATTTTGTTGCTGTAAATTTACAAACGATACACTACTTCGACGAGCTATAATGTGGTCAGGTCGCTTCTAAAAAATAAACTAATAGCTCAGTGGGCTTTGACTGGTAAGATAATTTTCGTTTTATTGTATATACTTTTTAAGCTATTGGTTTAACTTTCTTATACGTTGCACTCGTGTTTTTGTATTATTTATTGTTTGTAACTGTCTGACTCCGTGTCCCTACTGGACATCTGTGAAACAGAGCTTCATAGCTCATCGGATTCCTCCTCCAGGCTAAATAAGCATTCTAATTCTATAATTTAATTGAATAAGTATAACCCGTAAAAACTAAGTTTTTCACTATAAATCCTTTATATGCGTGGCGGCTAGAGTCCTCTCGTCCTCTGGCTTGAGATGGCTGCCACCTATGGGTCAGATGATTGTCTGCCAGTATTATGCAATTGGTAATTAATATTTAATGTTTTCCCTAAACAGTGTAAAATTGTGGAAAATTTTTCACGAACATTAATTGTCTCGCACAACGAGTCTGTGTGCAAAATGTCAGCTCGATTGGATCACGGGAAGTGGGTTAAAAAACTACGAAAGATTTGCACGGTCGTAAGCAAGCAAGCACGCACGCAAGCACGCAAGCAAGCAAGCACGCGAACTTAATATAAAGGATTTAAAAACGAGCGAAAGATTTGCACGGTCCTAAGCAAGCAAGCGAACTTAATATAAAGGATTTAAAAATATATTCACCTGTGGAGGACGCGGGGATCGATCCCGCGACCTTTGGCATGGGAAGCGAGGGCGCTACCAACTGCGCTACTCCGCCACGGCCTGTGGAGGGGTTATGCTCTGGGCTCTTACACTCTGACGTTCAGCCAAAGCCATGAATGCGTTCTATTTGAATATCTGTAAAATATTTTTTTTTTGCCTAAAAAGTGTAAATTTTGGGAATTTTTTTTCACGAACAATAATTGTCTGGCACAACGAGTGTGTGGAAAATGTCAGCTCGATTGGATCACGGGAAGTGGGTTAAAAAACGACCGAAAGATTTGCACGGTCCTAAGCAAGCAAGCAAGCACGCAAGCAAGCAAGCAAGCACGCGAACTTAATATAAAGGATTTAAAAATGAGTCACAATGGCAAGACCTATCTCATGGCCACATTTGTATGTATATTAATTTTTCGCACTGTACATAGCCAACGGTGCTAAATTGAAGGTGCCGGGGAAGGAGAAACTAAACACAACAATCAGTTCTAAAGAAATGAGTTTGTCAAGCTAGATTATGTAAATGTGCACAGCTCCAGTAGCTTCCAAATATCGGGAGGAAGAGCATTACAGATGACCGCAGAAGTGCATCTGAAAGTCACGCAATGTAGTGACCCATCTTTGTTAGATATATCTTATTATTTACCAAACTGTTAGAATCGAGTTATACCTTAAAAATGCGCGAAAATGCATTCCTGACGACTCAAAAAGTATAAGTAAACGACACAGACAATCACAACTGCAATCCCTTATGTTGCTTTATTTGAAACGACACGACAGTGACTCCTCTACTTACGAACGAGTGAGGTTCCAGAGGTATGTTTGTAAGTTGATTTGTTTGTAAGTCCAACTTTACTCCTGTCGATTCCAAACATGGTATACGGCAAATAGACTAAACACGGGAATGGCTTTACAAGTTGTATAATCTGCTGTAGATGTAGATACCAATGGTTCTTCGTGTTCTGCAGATGTAGATGCCACCGCCATCTATAGAGTGGCAGTTGAACTTACGACTCTCGGTACGAACAGGCAACAGGACATACGGAGATGTTTGTTCATATCTATGAAAGTTCGTAAATCGAATGTTCCTAAGTAGAGGAGTCCCTGTATTGTTTGCAACAAAGGTGGCTTTGAGCCCTCAGTCACGGCAGTGGCATTATGAGCTCTGAGAGTTGTTGCAGCTCAGAAGCAGAACGGTCTTCACCATGATCTTCATTTCAGCAGAGGCTGCTGCGTCACCCAGAGTCTCTTGAACTCTGAAATGCAACGAGTAGACCATCTACCTATCAATACCCATTCGCGTATTGATCATTGATGTCTGTGAAACTGGATCTACACTCATGTGTCCAGTTGCGCAAAAAAACAAATCACTCTCATCAATCCTGCAGCTGCTTTGTCCACGTCTGGCGAGGAATTGTGACAAGCACGTTGTGTCTAGGCATGGCTGAAGTGCGTCTGGCTACGCCCATTTACAACAGTCCCGCCCCCTTTTAGCTCCCCCGTACACAGGTCAGGATTGTAACAGCCAATCATAGTGAGCAAAACGTGAAGCATGTGATGAAGCGTGGCTGCAAATTGCTTAGCAGATCGGCGCTTGTGGGTCAAGAGTACGTGTCTACATATTCTTTGGTTCTTTTGGTTAAGTCACGTAGATAGAAAAATAATAATGAAAATAAAGTGAATACAAATATCACGACGTTTCGATCGCAACATAAGTGGTCTCATCAGGAAAAGGGCTTAGTCTCTAAAGGAAACTGTTTATGAAGGTTTGAAGATGGGCGTAGCCCAAGTATCAGCAGCAATAAGAGCATGGGCGGGGCAGCATGACAATGCAGCAACAATCCAATGCAACAGCAATGCCAATGCAGTAAAGGGCCGCTATTAAATCACTGCACCCTGCTCCACACACCACACTGCTGTCGATGAGGTTGATTGACAAGAAAACACAAGTCAAGTCAGATATACGTAGTACTACGCTTTGTTTTAACACAACCATGTGTTTTACGATTGCCGGACTGGGTTACAGCCTTTGACTGGTTTTGTCGGATCGGCCTGGAATCACGGATAATGTTGGAAGAAGCTGGATTATCACGCATCAATATAAATCGATCTATTATTACTGGAGCTTACCTTTTCTCGGTGTCCTCCATCAGGGCCTGTGCAGCAAGAGGATCTTCAGCCTTGAGCGCCTGGTATTCGGCGAAGCTACCGATTAACCCCATGAATTCCGGCAGTTGACGAGTGCAATTAACCTGACGCTCTCCAGCCTGCGGATGATTTAGAGAAACCAGCAATGCCGACATATTAACTCTCCTTAAAGACACTTTGACTCGCCTGTCAGCGCTGCAGAACTGGCTTTGTATTTCATTACAAAACCTAAATTGTAAAGTTAACTAATGAAACGTACGTTATAAACATGAAGCTTGCGTCATCAACACAACTTGCATGCTGCTTTGCTAAGCTTTAATCGAATAACAAACTCAAACACCACATTTGTTTGGGTAAGACCACGTGGTAGTTGTACATGCCAGACGTAGAGCAGACATTCATGGAATTCATAAAATGTTGTTAGATTGCGTAAATATCAATGAATTGTTAACCCACGTGCACAAAACGTGCCGATTAGAGACTAGTTCAGCACTAACCGGTTGTTTGTTAGAGATGAAACCCATACAATACTTACAATGTTTGACGATTGTGGCGATTACAACCACCAGCTTCATTGGACCATTTGCCAGAATTGTGATCAAGTCTTCCTTTTCTGGTATATTGCTTTAAATGTCATGTGGTGAACATTGCTCTGTGGCAATGCAGGTGGTAACATGCTGCCCTTACGGTGTGGACCGGATGTCACTAGAAGGAATGTCAGGAAGTGGCTCTGTAATAGCCACTTCTGTGGGCTCTTCTCTAACACAGGTGTTTTGCACTGCTCTGTCATAATTTAAAATATATATACTGTACTACCCGGCTTCGCCCGGGACTTGTATCCACCACGGCCGGCCGCCTTTGTCTCCCCAGTGGCGATGTTAATACGCCACACCAGTTACTCGTTTTGAGGCAGAGTCCCTCCCTCACCACTCTCCCTCCCTCACCACTGTCCCTCCCTCACCACTCTCCCTCCCTCACCACTCTCCCTCCCTCACCACTCACGCACGGCCGCCTTTGTCTCCCCAGTGGCGATGTTAATACGCCACACCAGTTACTCGTTTGAGGCTGAGTCGACCTAGGGGAGGTTCAAATAATCGTCACCGGTGGTGGCCGTGAGCGGGAATGGAACTCGGTTCGCCGGGTTTGTAGCGCAGCGTAGCGCTAACCACTACACCCACCGCTCCTCACACACCACACACGCACAGACACACACACATGCGCAGACACACGCAGACACACACAGACAAAGACAAAGACAAAGATCCCCGTATAGCCTTAACAGACTGTAGGGGCAAGTGCTGTTAGCGAGCACCTATGAAGGCCGGAACGGTACACGAGGGGTGGGTGGCCAGCACCACGCCCGACCGCCTTTGTCTCCCTAGTGGCGATGTTTACACACCGCACCAGGTACTCATTTAAGGCTGAGTCGACCTAGGGGAGGCCCAGGACCGGTGCAGATAATCGTCACTGGTGTTAGCCGTGAGCGGGAATCGAACCCGGGTCACCAGGTTCGTAGTGCAGCACGCTAACCACTACACTACGCTCCCAACACACCACACACGCACACACACAGACACACACACACAGACACAGACAGCACGCTAAGCACTACACTACCGTTCCCCCTACACAACACACGCGCGCGCGTCCATAGGTACACATACACGCGCTTGCTGCAGACACACACGACTGTCAGGGTGCGTACGGCAGTAAACGACTGAAAAAAGAAAGCGGCAATGCTGCGCGAGGAACGCCTTAGACCTGCAACACATTTGTGTAATGCGAGCGTAAACACACAAACACATAGAAACACATACACACACATACATACACACACATACACACAAACACAGACACACACACACATACATACACACACATACATACACACGTACATACACACACATACAGACACACAGACATAGACATAAACACATACAAAAAAACCCACATACATACACACACAGACATACACACATACATACACAGAGACAAACACATACACACAAACACACACATACACACACAAACACATACACAATACACACACACATACATGCAGACACACAGACACACACATAACACACATACGTACACACGCATACATACACAGAAACACATACACACACATACATACACACACACATACACACAAACACATGCACACACGTACATACAGACACGCAGACATACACATAAAGACATACAAAAAAACCGACATACATACACACACATACACACAAACACATACATACACACATACATAGAGACACACAGACATACACATAAACACATACACACATACACATGACCCGGCTTCGCCCGGGACTTGGATCCACGATGGCCGGCCGCCTTTGTCTCCCCAGTGACGATGTTCACACACGACAGCAGTTACGCGTTTGAGGCTGAGTCGACCTAGGGGAGGCCCAGGTCCGTTTCAAATAATCGTCAGCGGTGGTGGGCGTGAGTTGGAATGGAACTGGGGTCGCTCAACCAGCTTAATGACTATTTGTACAAAGAACATATAAAGAATCGATTATAATAACCAGGCTACAGTCCACATTATAGACTGGCAGTACACGCACTCAGCTTCATAAGCAGGCTAGAGTGTACATGAAAGAGTGGCAGTACGCTCACCGAGTTTAATAAGCAGGCTACAGTCTACATGATAGACTGGCAGTACGCTGACCCAGCTTAATGACTATTTGTACAGTGAACATTTAAGTAATCGATTGTTGGCGCGTTGGGTTTAAAAGTAATATAATTGCACACATTGTGGTGGGGGTGGAGTGAAGAGTAGGAAAAACTTTGATGAATTTACCTCAGAGTGGCGTGGTGGGTGTCGAGGCCTAGTAGCGTGCAGAGCCTGCGGCCTCGCCAAAATTGTCCAGCCGGCAAAGGCAGGGTACGGGTGGCGTGCCTTCCCCCCCCCCCTCAGCGCTCCAACAATACTGTGTAATGGCTATTATTTAATTATTTACGGAGCCTATGAAAGTGGCGAAGGCGTGGCTAGCCGTTAGCAGGGGCAACCGCCGTCCAATGAAACTGCAGCCCTTGGCGAAGGCGTCGCTAGCCGTTGCCAGGTCCAATGAAAGCGGCGAAGGCGTCGCTAGCCGTTGCCAGGGGCAACCGCCGTCCAATGAAAGTGCGTATGGTCCGAAATCNACACACACACACACAGAGACGACATGCACGATTTTATATATATAGATATACAGTACGACTCCATTTCTCCGCTAATGAAGGGTATGACAGCCACGGATAATTCAAAATGGCGGATAATCAAAAATAAAATTCTATACAAAAAATGCTAAGAAATTTGTTTTTTATGAAATAAATGAAAGATTTTAGAATGAATACTAACGATCAATGCTCGTGCTCAGTGTTAACACTTTCCTACTCCCGAGCAGCAGAAGACTCGGCTTACTAAGTTGACAGCAGAGCCGCCTATTAATATAAACTCAGCCCACTGTTGTAAAGATATGGAACTACTGTATCGTAGAGCTGATCTCGTGGATTTCAGATTAACCGAGCAATATATTTGTTAAATTTAAGTGCGTGAATTGTGATAAACATTCCAAGAATGACAATGAATAACAATGTTTTAAATTATTTGGGCTTAAGGAAAATCTAGTTATTAGTCAATCTCAGGTGCATAGTTAATCTGCAAATCGAATAAACCGCACGTGGATAATCAAGAGTACAGTATTCATACTTTGCCTCATGGCAAGACACTGATAATAATAAATGCGGGATGAGAATGGGGGGGGGGGGGGAACTAAGCATTAGGAGCCAAATAGCTCTTGTTAAGTTCAATTGCCCCAGATCAAAGACCCAGGCATCTTTACAATGTTGCCTTTTTAATGTTGATAACCCCCCCTCCTACAGATTTACAGTTTTGGCATTAAAACATTCAAACTTCTTGTCCGCAAACGGAATGGCCTCATACATGGCAGTATAATCTTCACGCACGTGGTTCATCTTGTGACTCTCGTACGGGCGAAGTCTTCGATTACCTAACAACAACAGCAATCCACAATAGACAATTACATTGAACTCGTTAGGCCCAGGGGTTCTTCAACATATTCGGCAATGCCAATAAAATTGCGGGGTTTTTCGGCATTTTAAATTGTCACGGCATTGACTTGCGACGCCAATCTTTCTTTCTGGATTCACTCAATCCGGAGGAATTTTTTTAGTGCAAACATTGGAAAACCATAGCAGACATCAGTTTCAGTTCTGTAAATCCAAAGAGGTTTTTNGGTTAGATAACGTAAGTTTAAATTGTGTTAACCACCACCCACACAGCCAACTAGTAAGGTTGTCACGTAAACAGAACATGCCAATTTGTCACTAGTACAGCACACTGGTGTGATTGGAGAGCCAAGCCATACATTTACAATCTGAGTATTTCTGGCTGTCGCCTGATAAGCTAGTTGTAATTACTGGTGAAACATCGTACTCGATTGTAAATGTTGCGGCTAGCGCTCTAATCTGAAAGCCTCCTTCAACATAACAGCTTCCCTCACCACTGGTGTCCACCAGCGTCCTAGGGTTCCGCCATGNGGTACAGCTTCCTTCAGGCCAATGTCCACACCTCCCTGGAGTGCAGGAAAGTTTTCCCGGGAGGTGGAATTGAAATATTTCTGCACTGGGTTTCACCATACCTCCCAGAAAATCTGCATATTCGTTTGGGCCTTCCACGTCTATCTTGTTAGTGCCCAAGCATCAGATCCAACTTAGCACCAGGTGGTGTACAGTTGACAGCTCTGCTCCTCTCTTCACCCGAGTGTCCAAACATACGGCCTTAGGTCCAATGATACAACTATAGTCAATCATTGACCTTCTGCCCAAGGTGCCTGGTAACAATTACGCTATGAGCATCCTTGTGTTCGAAAGTGTTTGTTATTATTGACATTCCTGACGAGCCAGAATTCCAATAACATCTCTCCATTCGGGTTCAGATCAGGGGGGCATTCCTCCAATTGATGCCTCTAGGTATCTCCATCGTTTCCCAGTAGCATTGAAGTTGAGCAGTAAGACTATGGAGTCGGTAGGCAGCACTCTGTGGAGCACTGCACCCACCGTCTTCAAAAGGCCGAATTCTATGAACTGCTGTTTGGTGCATAAGTACAGACAACAGTTTTCCTTTCTGAGAACCAAACTCTAACTGAACAGCACCCAGACGGGGATTGACTATCCCCACACCCGCATGGGGCTCTCCCCAGGTTACTTTGGAATAGGAGAGAGACCACCCGATCGAGAAGTTTGGTTCCAGTGCCAATATGTGTGTGGAGATGAGACCGACTACGTCTAGTGGTACCTTTCCACCTCCTCCATCAGCTCTGGCTCCTTCCCCAGTGATGCGACATTACATATCCCAATGCTAGTCTCCATCGCAAGATTCAATCTGTCTGAGACCATTCCTCTCCCTGCCATACTGGCATTGCACCTGCCCTTCATCCTGCAGATGGTGGCCCACAGGACGTGCCACGTAGCTGTGTCAGGTTGGGCCCGACCAGAATACGTGGGTCACCCAGCCACCAAGCTTTTTACCGTTATTTGTCTGGAACTCCCCAGACTTTTCGCCAAGGGAGACCTACCAGGAGTACAAACTCCAGGCGGCATAGCTCTGAGCGTCATTGGAACACACAAACCCCCCCCCACGGTAAGTTACAATCCTTCGGTGGGTTTTCTCTAATTGATGAGAGTAAAACGTGCGATTGTGGCCATTGAATCGGTGCTGCCACCATTTTCGTCAGTCATGTAACATCACCACATTGCGTGAGACCAACTCATTAAGTTAACATTGTGGCCTTATTATATAAGTATTGTTATGTCACGAGCCTCTCCCAGTGTAACCAGGCCAGGGCTTGTCCATGTAAATGTTGCAAGGCGCAAATCATTGGTGGGTGACAATCACCACATTCAACACATAGTGTAGTCTTTAGCGACCATTTTTTGGGTTCGATCATGTAAATATAACTGTGTCGTTAAACCTGCCACCACCCCGACACAGCCCATTGTAAGATTTGTCACGTAAAACAAAATGTAGCAAATTAGTTACTAGAAACCAGTTGTGCGTTGGAGAGTAAACCCCAAAAACAGTTCCATTACTGTGACGTGTCGCCAGTAATTACAACCAGCTTTACCAAGCGACAACTCTGACAGACGGGATTAGATATTCGCATGAGAATAAAAGAACAGCAAATACATATTAAATGCTCACAACACAACTGTTGGCAGTTGCAGAACATGCTTGTCAACAAGGACATTAAGTGATTTTTAAAACGTTCATGTGTTGTGGAAAACTAATTATTACTGGCCAAGACTAATATATTAGAGAATCTATTGACATTGAGAAAATNAAAATAAGTAACCGTTCTTACAGCTAGTCTTAGTGCTGCTGAAAAAATATTATTAATACACCTTCCATTTGTATGCCGTGTCAAGGCATCGTATGACTGATTAACTGTTATTCTTAGGTTTTTTCGGTAAAGTCACGTAGGTAAAACATTAAAATTAAGAGATGCCGAGATAACAAGGTAATACCCATCGATACGGAGTGGTATCTCCTGTAATCTCTCATTTACTTGATACAGCTGTCGGGCTTGTGACGGTTCCACCTGAAGACGGAGGCTTGTGTTGCCTCCGAAACGTCGTGATTTTTATTTTATTTTACTTTTATTAATTTTAATGTTTTACCTACGTGACTTTACCGAAAAACCTAAGAATATGAATCCTTGCAGTCGAAAGCTTCAAATCTAGAATTGATTAACTGTTATTAACCCACTTGTTCCATATACTGTCTTTGTGCGATGGTCAGCCAAAAGCAGCTGCTGCTGAAGATGAGCAGAGTAGGCACGATGATGGTTTATGCTCCTTGAGATCATCAAGGTGTTGTGGTTCATTTGTGGCATGCACTTTGTGTGTGTAATGAGCGTGAAAGGTTCAAGCGGATACAAAAAAAAGAAAGTCGAGCAAAATAAGCACAACGTCCTGATATTGAAGTTGCATGTTATCACCTTCCACAGGATCTGTGTGAGTTTCTCCGAGAAAACTCCACACTCGATGTCAAATGGGTACATGTAGGAGTAAATCACGAGGCAGCCACGCGGCTGCAGCACCCGCTGGACTTCGTGCATGAAGGCTGGCAGGTCGAACCAATGCGCTGACACGAAGGCGGTCAGCAGCGACACGGAGCCATCATCTACGGGAAGGGTCTCAGCTGGCCCCACCCTACGATGGGGGGGGGGGGACGAAAAAACAACCGAATGTGCATCGTGGCTCGTTCATTGTTACACGAAGCATAACACCCTCCGGCCGCCTTTGTTTCACCGGTGGCAATGATTACTACACACCGCACCAAGGAACTAATTTGAGGCCAAGTCGATCGAGGGGAGGCACAGGACCAGTCCGGATAATCGTCGCCCTTGTTGGTGGTCGTGAGTGGGAATCGAACTTCAGAGCCAGAGACGGTGTGCCATGGTCTCCTGGCTCACATAGTAGTAGTATGCCCATCGATGTTACAATCATACTGAAAAACTGCCATCTCCTAGGGTGTCCAATCTGTTATAAATACATCCAAAGGAAAGTTACTCTACCTTGTTACTGATCCTCCCAGTGAGTTTAATTTCCCACGCACGTGACAAGCGTGTTCTTTGGTGGTGTGAAATAGACCACAACATTGAAAACATTGCATTGTTCTAAAGTTAGAGGGTTGCAATAACGGATATAAAAAAGAAACATCGATGTTTCAGACAGATGTATTGTTGCTGATCCTTTACTTGGTGGCAGGGCAAGTGGATGCCACCAATATTATGACCCCACGGTAGCTAGGACATGTTAGTTATCTCGCCTGGTATACAGGAGGTCGTGGGTTCGCGATCCGACCTGGACACCTGTATATTTGAGTGTGCAAGTTCTCCCTGTGGTCGTGTGGATTTTTTTACGGGTTCTCCAGTTTTTCTCTCCACATTTTATAACTGTGCCTTTAAAGAATTCGGCTGTTATAAATGTCCACGTGATAAGCCACTTCGCTGATCTATCATTTGGACCTTACTCGGTAAATAAAAAAGTTTAGTTTTTTGTTTATATGGAATGATATAGTACACAAACATCGTCCACCAAATCAGCCTCTAATCTCTCTTAACTCACTCAATCCTATAAAACACACTTAGTGTGCATGTTTGAATGCATGCCCATGGAAGGCCGAAGGGTCCTTTATCTCTGAGCGTGTGGTTGTGAACCTACATGTAGGTGATGTTGTCAGGATGTTTGGCGAGCATCGCCTCTTCAATTTGCGATGGGCTCACATCGATCCCAGCACTTTTGTGCTGATAGAAGCCAGAAGCTCCGTGGCCTGGCCGCTCCCACAGCCAACGTCCACAACGAGGGTGGGCTTTGTCCCGTCTACACACACGCACACATGGGATTAGGCGGCTTAACAATATATCCCGTTTGCAAACAGAGCCTTTCTACAATTATTTTCCGCTGAAAGTCCGAGCATGTAACGTGGCTATGGTTTCTAGAGTGCGAGAGAGGGGGAAGGCAAACTGGGATGTGACAGAGATTTTAAGTTTTCGTGACTGCAGGGATCCATACTCTTGGTTCTTTCGGTAAAGTCACGTAGGTATAAAATAAAATAGATTAAATCACGACGTTTCGGGCGCAACACAAGAGTCTGTCATCAGGTGGGACAACCACAGCAAGAAACAATTGCTGAAGTGGGCAAAAGGGCTGCTGTGCAAGAGGCTATATCGGTAAGTGAGGGGGAGGAGCAAGGGGGGAGATCTAGAGAAGGGGTGTGGGTTAGGGGAAGTGGAGCGCTGCTCACTGATGAGAGCCATCAGGTCAAGAGACCTGATGGCTCGTTGGGACACTGTCTATAGGAATGCCACCCACACAGATTCCTATCTGAAACCAGAATCCACAACCATCCGGCACAGAAGAATGCCCTTATCAAAACACTACACCATAGGGCCCACTGCATTTCTGACCAACACCACCTAGCCAGTGAACTGGAACATGTACACCAGGCCCTCAAGATGAATGGGTACTCAGACCGCATTATTCGCAAAGCTGTTTCTCCAACCATGGAGAAACAACCCCCTGAGATGCCGATCAAAACCATCATGTTACCATACATAGCAGGTGTTACCAAAAGATTTCCAAAATCTTAAATAAACACAAGATCCAGGTCTGATTCAATAGAGTACACAAAATCCGTGATCTAATCCCATCTGTGAAGGATGTCATTCCTGATATGCAAAATCCTGGAGTCTACAAACCAAGTTGCACCTGTGGTGGCTGTTACATTGGGAAACGAAATGACATATCTCGGACCGTGTTCGCGAACATAAGGCAAATCTGAAACACGGCAATATCAATTCCTCTGCCGTTGCTGACCATTGTTATAATGCTGTGTGCTCTCATGATATTGTTTTTTCCGAGACTAAGGTACTCTGCAATCCTTCGGGCTCCTATCAAAGGTTTGTTCATGAAGCCATCCAGATATATAAACAGACATAACTTCAACCAAGAAGATGGATACAAATTGAGCATAATTGGAAGGATGTTATAAATTGATTTGCATTTTAATGAGGGAAATAAGTATTTCACCCCCTCTCAATCAGAAAGATTTCTGGCTCCCAGGTGTCTTTTATACAGGTAACGAGCTCAGATTAGGAGCACACTCTTAAAGGGAGTGCTCCTAATCTCAGCTTGTTACCTGTATAAAAGACACCTGTTCACAGAAGAAATCAATCAATCAGACTCCAAACTCTCCACAATGTTCAAGACCAAAGAGCTCTCCAAGTATGTCAGGGACAAGATTGTAGATCTACACAAGGCTGGAATGGGCTACAAGACCATCGCCAATCAGCTTGGTGAGAAGGTGACACCAGTTGGTGCGATTATTCGCAAATGGAAGAAACACAAAAGAACTGTCAATCTTCCTCGGCCTGGGGCTCCATGCAAGATCTCACCTCGTGGAGTTGCAATGATCATGAGAACGGTGAGGAATCAGCCCAGAACTACACGGGAGGATCTTGCCAATTATCTCAAGGCAGCTGGGACCATAGTCACCAAGAAAACAGTTGGTAACACACTACGCCGTAAAGGACTGAAATCCTGCAGCGCCCGCAAGGTCCCCTGCTCAAGAAAGCACATATACATGCCCGTCTGAAGTTTGCCAATGAACATCGGAATGATTCAGAGGACAACTGGGTGAAAGTGTTGTGGTCAGATGAGACCAAAATGGAGCTCTTTAGCATCAACTCAACTCGCCGTGTTTGGAGGAGGAATGCTGCCTATGACCCCAAGAACACCATCCCCACCGTCAAAATGGAGGTGGAAACATTATGCTTTGGGGGTATTTTTCTGCTAAGGGGACAGGACAACTTCACTGCATCAAAGGGACGATGGACGGGGCCATGTATCTTCAAATCTTGGGTGAGAACCTCCTTCCCTCAGCCAGGGCATTGAAAATGGGTCGTGGATGGGTATTCCAGCATGACAATGACCCAAAACACACGGCCAAGGCAATAAAGGAGTGGCTCAAGAAGAAGCACATTAAGGTCCTGGAGTGGCCTAAATCCCATAGAAAATCTGTGGAGGGAGCTGAAGGTTCGAGTTGCCAAACGTCAGCCTCGAAACCTTAATGACTTGGAGAAGATCTGTAAAGAGGAATGGGACAAAATCTCTCCTGAGATGTGTGCAAACCTGGTGGCCAACTACAAGAAACGTCTGACCTCTGTGATTGCCAAGAAAGGTTTTGCCACCAAGTACTAAGTCATGTTTTGCAGAGGGGTCAAATACTTATTTCCCTGATTAAAATGCAAATCAATTTATAACATTTTTGACATGCGTTTTTCTGGATTTTGTTGTTGTTATTCTGTCGCTCACGGTTCAAATAAACCTACAATTAAAATTATAGATTGATAATTTCTTTGTCAGTGGGCAAACGTACAAAATCAGCAGGGGATCAAATACTTTTTTCCCTCACTGTAGGTGCACTCCTCATATTTCCCAGATATCCCCGTCATGGCTCCCGACTGTCAAACCTCATCACCAAACCCCCACTTGCGACACCATCCCCACCCCATTAGCACTGATTTTTCCCTCAAATTAGGCCTCTGGAACTCTCATTCCGTGGCCAATACATCTGTTACAACCTTGGATGCTTTTCTCTCTTAAATTAACTGCCCTCACTGTCACAGAAAACTGGATCGCGTCCTCTAATACTGCCACCTCCGCTGCCCCCTGTCACCCTCAGCCTCTCATCAACTCCCTACTCCACCTGCCCTCACCGACTTACCCCGTGACTCTGGAGGAGCTCTCCATTACCATCTCCAAAGCCCATATCCCTGCTTCCCATATTTCCTCCGTCCTTCCTCTATCCTTCCCTACCTACTCTCCCTTTTCAAAATTTATCTATCCTCCAGTCCCTTTTCTGCTAATTTCGAGTTGGCCATCATCACCCCTCTCATTAAGAAACCCTCCCTCGATGCCCACTGCATCTCCAACTACCATCCCATTTCCCTGCTTCTCTTCCTCTCCAAAGTTATCGCGCTTCTTGTCCACTCCCGCCTCAATAACTTCATATGCGCACACTCCCTCTACCTTCTCCACCAGTCTGGTTTTCGTCTGCTCCACTCCACAGAAATCACCATCATTACCATCCAGAACCACTTCACCAAATCGGCTCAGCACGTCTCTGCTCAGTGCTCATTCTCCTCGACCTCTCCTCGGCTTTTGACACTGTCCATCGTTTCTTTTCTCTACTTTCTCTAATCTGGACATTTCCGGCTCTGCTTTATCATGGCTCCACTTATATCTCTCTTCACACTCATCCTTGGTCTCCTGCAATCCCTCCTGCACCTCTCCTTCACCCAAGGCTCTCTCCTGGGCCCCCTTTCTCTTCTTCCTCTACATGTCTCCTCTCGAAATACGTATCTCCTCTGTTAACATCTCCCACCACTTCTTCACTAACGACATCCAAATATTCTTCTCTTTCTCTACTTTTACTCTGACCTCTTTCTCGCATTTTCAGTCTGCCTAACCACCCTTCAGTCTTGGATGTCACTTTACTCCCTTGCCATCAACTCCTCTAAAACCCAGGTTCTCTTTTACACGCTTTCTTTTAACTCACTGTCTTTGTTGTTGTCGTTGTTGTATCCTAAATCTTGTAACTCAATTTTAACCCACTTCTCAATGTGGTATCGATTGCAACCTTGGTATACTTATGTCACTGATGACAATATTATATTCTATATAATATATTAAACATTCTTTTATATGTTATGTTTGGCTTGATCAATTGTCCACGCTCAACTGACGTTGGCTGTAAATCACCACGGTCCCTTACATTATGCCAAGCTCGGGGCCACTTCCTGGAGTCGTGGAGTTCTGCCATTACTAGTACATTTCATAAAAGCGTTTAAAAAAAACTTCCAATCCATCCCCTTCTCACCCATCTGGACTATTGAAACTATCTTATGCTGGTCTGCCGTTTACTCTTTGCCCCCCTTCAACTAATCCAAACAAATCTGCGCAACTCATATTCAACCTTCTGTTAATTTCCATACGTCTATCTCCTCACGCAACTGTATTGGCTTGCTGTGTACTACTGTTGCCGGTTCAAATTCCCACCCTGGTCTACAAATCCCACCATATCTTGCCACGCCTGTTTCTTTCTACGTGCCTTCTCGCCCTCGACGTTCACAATCTTTGCTGTCTCTCTCCGTTCCTCTTTCTCCTGGCGCTGAATCCATGTTTGGCTTTTCTTTTATTGCTCCCCTCCACTGGAACAAACTTCCCCTCCATATTGAACATTCACCTTCACTCACTAGTTTCCTCTCACACTCAAACTCACTCAATTTCCCTAACTCAGCGCATGACCCATTAATCTCCCCTATAACCACCACCATTACTTTTCTCTCTTCATATTCTCATGATATGGCTATCACTCATCCCCATTAAATCCATTCATCATTTACTGTAACTGATTTCACGTATCACAGATTTGCCCAATACTTCCTCATCTAGGTAATTCACCTCATCTCACCATTGTATTCATTCGTACCACTGTTAACTGTGTAAAGTGCCTTTGATAAAAGAGCTATGCTAATTATTTTAAGATAATTATCGTATCTGCATAAAGTTGGTATTAAACCAAAAAGTAAAAAAAACAATACATTCTTGGGACCTCCTTTGTCAGTACGAAAATATGATAATAGGTTTTCCCCTTTTTGGCAACAAAACAGGTGTTAAGATGTTAAAACACCAAACTGAAACATTTTACAAGTAATAATGTCTACATTAACCGCAAAAAATAATAGATCATGACGTTTCGATCGCCACACAAGCAATCGTTTCAGGTTATAGGAACAGGCTGCTGGGACAGTCACAGCCATCACTTGATACAGTAAATTTGGCTGCGACGTCCCACTTGAAGACGGAGACTTGTGTTGCCTCCGAAACGTCGTGATTTAATTTAGTTATTTTCATTATTATTTTTATTTATTTTTTTTATTTTTACCTACGTGACTTTAGAAAAAACCTAAGAGCAGAGTGTTGGTGTTGCAAGCGTTAGGCAGGCGAGGTGGTGGTGGTGCGTCACTGAATGGAGGCCGGAGGAGGAGATTGTAATTACAGAGATGGCCAAGTAAGACAGGGCAAGTGGCTAGGGAGGATTTTGGATAAGTATTGGTTGTGGTACACTTTTTAAGATATGCAAATTGCTGTGCTATGCTGCTGCTTTTTAGCAGTGGCACACAATTTAAATATTAAACCATTTAGTTCACAGGTAAGGCCCCACTGAGCTGTGTAGTTTTTTTCAAAGTGGATAATCATATCGTCGTGCAGAAATTCATAGCAGCAGCAAATACCCTAAACGTGTGGTTATGTTTATTCTAAATGTGGAAGGGAAAACCCGGAGGACTCAGAGGAAAAATCAATTCGACCGCGGAGAGAGGGAGATGCAAACTCAAAATGTACGGCAGGCATCAGGGTTGGGATTAACCTACGAACTCCTGCATATCAGTCGAGGCAGATCACATTTGTCAAATATTTCTGTGACCTTAAAACGGCAGAAATAAATAAAGTGATGTTTAGGGACATTTCCCCTTCTTTAGAGCATAGAGGCCAGACTATCTCTGCTTGCCTATGCGCTGTGAAGATAAAGGCCATTGCAGCCATCCACCTGATTGTCGTTTCTAAGCAATTGTGAGATGCAATTTGCATCTTACAAGACTGTTGGGCAGTGCTGTTACGAGTAGCACCTGTGAAGGCCGGCATGGCACGAGGGGTCGGTGACCGATACCAACGCCTGGCTGCCTTTTGTCTCTCAAGTGGGTGTTGACTACACACAGCACCTAGGTGCAACTCATTTGAGGCGGAGTCGACCTATGGGCAGGCCCAGGACCGGTCAGATAATTGCCACTTGTTAGCTATGAGCGGGAATCGAACCCAGGCCTGCCGAGGTTGGCAGGGCAACGTGCTAACCGTTACACCACCGCTCAACATGCTATATATNCACACACACACACAATTAAATCTTACCTTGGATGTTTTGTTTTCTAAAAATCTGGCTAGTTTTGTCAGTTACTCCCGAAATGTAAAGTATTTTTTATAGTTTAATTGCTTGATCAATTCCAACGTTGTTGCTATTTGATTTGGTTTGGGCATTCAGTGCCCTGTTTATGCATCATTGAAACGTAAATTGCAGCGCTTCTTTAAACATGTTTAATCTCACTCCTCAGACTTTCACCATCTGAAACCTTCTGAGTGTCTTGATGAGAGATTTGTGCNGGGTGATGGTGCGACTGCACTTTGAAGCGTTTACTGAAATAAATGCACACTAACGCCTGTGTTATTTGAGCGTTTCTGCCCCGCCTGGGCAGAATACATTTAAATTCCTGAAATCTAACACAAAAGCCTTTTATGAACACATCCGCGTGTTCAATTTTTATCCACTTTGTTGTGCCTCCTGAAGAAGGCCTTTTCCCCNATACGTCTCCTATTACATAACTCCCTGTCCCGACCCTACGGGCTGCTTGGCGTGTCTCCGACTCTCCTCTCTGCCCTGAGGAATGCCTCGCTAAAGTGTTCATTCTGATCCTATGGAAATGACATTGAAAAAGATAAGCCACCGTTTTTGGTGGAGAGTGAAAAAGAAATACACGCTCATCAGTCACGTATTGATGAAAAATAGGATCAGAATGGGTTCATGGTTTCATTACCCTTTCTGGCAATCATAAAACAGTTGTGTTAAGATGTTCTAACACCAAATAGTCAACCCAGTATTGCAAGGCATCAAGTTTGCATTCACCACACATTACTTGCGGAAAAACATGAAAACAAACCTCCGATTTTTACGGTTTGCCATGTACGGTGCGAAAGAAGTTCAACATATATGCATGCTCTGATAACACTGTAACAATTAAAAAAAAATGTTCCTGGGTAGTAATTGTTATTTCCTAATTGCTTATACTCTTAAATCCGGTGAACTCACTCTTCGAGAGAATGAGGTTTGAGCTTCACAGCCAGATAACAAACAGAGCGCTGCGGTGGCTAGGAGATGTTAACACCTCGTTTGGTATGTAGAAAGTTGGGGTTCGATCCCAATCCTGATGCCTGCTGTATATTTTGAGATTGCATCTCTCTGTGGTTGCATGGATTTTTATCGAGATCTCCGGTGTTTTCTCTCCACATTTAGAATCAACAATCGTTTATAGCATTTGGCTACTGCTCATAAATGTCCACATGATGATGATAAGCCAATTCATTGAGCTGCTATCATTAGCATATCCAGGTTGCTATCTGGTAAAATGTAGTTTATTTTATGGTGATAAGACATTTATAAAGCGGGTTGATGAGCAGAGTGTGAGTTTGCCAGCGTTCGGCAGGCGAGGTGGTAGGTGGGTGCGTCACTGCATGGAGGCCGGAAGAGGCGGATTGTAATTGCAGAGATGGCCAAGTAAGATAGGGCAAGTGGCCTAGGGAGGATTTTGGATAAGTATTGGTTGTGGTACACTTTTTAATTGCTGCCAGCTATGCTGCTGCTTTTAGCAGTGGCACACAATTTAAATTATTAAACCATTTAGTTCACCAGGTAAGGCCCCACTGAGCTGTGTAGTTTTTTTCAGAAGTGGGCTAATCATTATCGTCGTGCAGAAATTCATAGCAGCAGCAAATACCCTAAACGTGTGGTTATGTTTATTCTAAATGTGGAAGGGAAAACCCGGAGGACTCAGAGGAAAAATCAATTCGACCGCGGAGAGAGGAGATGCAAACTCAAAATGTACGGCAGGCATCAGGGTTGGGATTGAACCTACGAACTCCTGCATATCAGTCGAGGCAGATCACATTTGTCAAATATTTCTGTGACCTTAAAACGGCAGAAATAAATAAAGTGATGTTTAGGGACATTTCCCCTTCTTTAGAGCATAGAGGCCAGACTATCTCTGCTTGCCTATGCGCTGTGAAGATGAAAGGCCATTGCAGCCATCCACCTGATGTGTCGTTCTAAGCAATTGTGAGATGCAATTTGCATCTTACAAGACTGTTGGGCAGGTGCTGTTAGCGATAGCACCTGTGAAGGCTGGCATGGCACAAGAGGTGACTGACACCAACGCCTGGCTGCCTTTTGTCTCTCAAGTGGCATGTTGACTACACACAGCACCTAGGTACAACTCACTTGAGGCGGAGTCGACCTATGGGCAGGCCCAGGACCGGTTCAGATAATTGCCACTTGTTAGCTATGAGCGGGAATGGAACCCAGGCCTACCGAGGTTGGTAGGGCAGCGTGCTAGCCGCTACACCACCGCTCAACATGCTATATATATACACACACACAATTAAATCTCACCTTGGATGTTTTGTTTTCTAAAAATCTGGCTAGTTTTGTCAGTTACTCCCGAAATGTGCAGTTTTTTAAATATTTTAATTGCTTGATCAGTTCCAACGTTGTTGCTATTTGATTTGGTTTGGGCATTCAGTGCCCTGTTTTATGCATCATTGAAACGTAAATTGCAGCGCTTCTTTAAACATGTTTAATCTCACTCCTCAGACTTTCACCATCTGAAACCTTCTGAGTGTCTTGATGAGAGAGGATTTCTGTGCGGGTGATGGTGCGACTGCACTTTGATAGCGTTTACTGAAATAAAATGCACACTAACGCCTGTGTTATTTGAGCGTTTCTGCCCCGCCTGGGCAGAATACATTTAAATTCCTGAAATCTAACACAAAAGCCTTTTATGAACACATCCGCGTGTTCAATTTTTATCCACTTTGTTGTGCCTCCTGAAGAAGGCCTTTTTCCCGATACGTCACCTATTACATAACTCCCCGTCCCGACCCTACGGGCTGCTCTCGCGTGTCTCCGACTCTCCTTTTGCCCTGAGGAATGCCTCGCTAAAGTGTTAATTCTGATCCTATGGAAATGAACATTGAAAAAGATAAGCCACCGTTTTGGTGGAGAGTGAAAAAGAAATGCACGCTCATCAGTCACGTATTGATGAAAAATAGGATCAGAATGGGTTTCATGGTTTCATTACCCTTTCTGGCAATCATAAAACAGTTGTGTTAAGATGTTCTAACACCAAATAGATCATACCCAGTATTGCAAGATTCCAAAGAACACAGGATGAGATGTTACTATCCTTTGTGCAAGCACTTCCAAGAGTTCATGAACAGTGAGCCTGGTGAAATTTGGGGAGCGCATCGTCAGTAGTGAACCTTTGGGTCCTAGGGTGTTTCGGCCTTTCATACTATACACCCTCCCCAAAGGCGGCCAGCGACAGGGTGATCAATCCTACGCTTGCGTCCCATTCCCAATTAGTCATAGGAGTTGCCTTGCTGTTGATAGCCAACATCCCATGGGACTATGCATGGCAGGGGCGTCCTCCTCCCTGAGTCAAGCATTGTTGACTGCATACCTCCTGGCCCTCTCACTTTGGGGCCCAGCTGGGGTCTTTCCTCTTCATCCAGAGCCACTGACTGCTGCCTTCTGCCGCCTCCGATACAGCTCTGATTGCCGAACGCTGGCTCTGGCCCTTAATTCCCAGGTCTCTAAGCAGTCTGGTTGTAGATGTTGCCACAAAACCTCTGCAGCCCACCTCCACTGGTCGGACTTCTGTGTTCCAGCCATGATGCCGTGCTTCGGCAGCTAGATCGGCATAGCGCAGATGTTTTCGCTCATAAGCCTCATCTACTGAGTCCTCCAGGGTACTGTGAGCTCAATGATGAAGACCTTCTTGAGCGAACGGGACCAGAGCACCATGTCAGGTCTTAGGGTGGTGGTTGCGATCTCCGGAGGAAACACAAGTTGCCGGCCAATGTCAGCTAGCATTTCCAGTCGCGGCCAAGCGCAGCTGGTCTCGCTCTATTGGTGTAGAGCCGCTCTTCGGTGGTTTAGCCCCTTCGCGGACAAAGGTCGTCCGTAAGGGGTGTGATGCTGCTGGGGGTGGTAGGGAGTTGGTGGCAGCTCGCTTGTCATCAAGTTTGGCATCAAGTTTGCATTCACCACACATTACTTGCGGAAAAACATGAAAACAAACCTCCGATTTTTACGGTTTGCCATGTACGGTGCGAAAGAAGTTCAACATATATGCATGCTCTGATAACACTGTAACAATAAAAAAAAATGTTCCTGGGTAGTAATTGTTATTTCCTAATTGCTTATACTCTTAAATCCGTGAACTTCACTCTTCGAGAGAATGAGGTTTGGCTTCTAGATTTGAATGAGGTTTGAGCTTCACAGCCAGATGACAAACAGAGCGCTGCGGTGGCTAGGAGATGTTAACCACCTCGTTTGGTATGTAGAAAGTTGCGGGTTCGATCCCGATCCTGATGCCTGCTGTATATTTTGAGTTTGCATCTCTCTGTGGTTGCATGTATTTTTCTCGAGATCTCCGGTGTTTTCTCTCCACATTTAGAATCAACAATCGTTTATAGCATTTGCTACTGCTTATAAATGTCACATGATGATGATAAGCCAATTCATTGAGCAGCTCTCATTAGGCATAGCCAGGTCGCTGGTAAAATAAAAACATATATATAGTTTAATAGTTTATTTTATGGTGATAAGACATTTATAAAGCGGGTTGATGAGCAGAGTGTGAGTGTTGCAAGCGTTAGACAGGCGAGGTGGTGGTGGGTGCGTCACTGCATGGAGGCCGGAGAGCGGATTGTAATTGCAGAGATGGCCAAGTAAGATAGGGCAAGTGGCCTAGGGAGGATTTTGGATAAGTATTGGTTGTGGTACACTTTTTAAGATATGCAAATTGCTGCCAGCTATGCTGCTGCTTTTTAGCAGTGGTACACAATTTAAATGATTAAACTATTTTAGTTCACCAGGTAAGGCCTCACTGAGCTGTGTAGTTATTTTGTCAGTAGGATCCTGGCTATCAAAAATTATAGCTCAACGAAGTAGACTAATCACCATCCTGTGGAAATTCATTGCAGCAACCACATACTTTCTAAACGCGTGGTGATGTTTTTTTTCTAAAATGTGGAAGGGAAATCCCAGAGGTAAAATCCTCCCCACATGGGAGAGAGACGCAAACTTTTGATACTTGGCAAAACAAGTCCCATAGATACCAATTGACATGTTACAAACGTGGGTCTCACCAGGCCCGTGGTGTCCAGCTCTCGTTGGCTTCTCTATTTGCGTGCTACGATTCAGCTTTGCATGGTCTTGCACCAATGCACTTCGGGCCCCGACTGATCAGCCATACGACCGGGTGTATACACTACTACCACGCTCTGCAGGAGCAGGACTAACTTATTAAGTCTCCTAGCCTCGGCTCTTGCGCTCGACGCTGGGGAGGGGTCGGTCCTTCTCAAGCATTGCTCCAAGGGTCTGGAATGAATTTCTGCGGTGAAAGGGCACGCTACGAGCCTCGGTGTTGTTTATGGAGGGAGTGCAAGACTCGTGGCTTTTACGTGAACATCATCGTTTTTATTGGTCAATGCATTTCATTTCAGTGTACAATGGTTTTGATACCTCTTGAGTGGAGGTGATATTACATTTAAAATAAAATACGGCATAAGCTACTGAACTAAAACTCAACTATAGTACTTTTATTTTACAGGTGTAAGACCCCACGAGCTGTATAGCTCTTTAAAAAAAATCGACCTGGCTATCACAAATGATAGTTCAACGAAGTGGCTATATTATCGTCACATGTACATTTGTAGCAGCAAAAAAACTCTAAAACGCATGTTTCTAAATGTGGAGGGGAAAACCGGAGGGCTGGAGAAACATATGCAACCACGAAGAGAGAGACGCGCAAAATCCAAATATGCAGCAGGCGTCAAGGGTCGGGATCGATCCCACGACCTCCTGCATACCAGCCAAGGGAGTTAACATCCCCTAGCCACTGTAGTCTGCACTCCTCTAACAAGGAGGAATACAAGCACAGCTACTTCTTGACCAGCAGATCTCGACCGAGGCATCCAGCTCCTGCTGCATACGCAGGAATATAATCGATGTGAGAATGGATAAAACCACGCCTATGCGATGGCAGTGCAAAAATGTTGTAATCTCCCGTATAACCCGGTGGATCCACAAAGTCAAATTTGGCAAGAAAAACATCAAGCACGACTCCCATGGAACCGCTACAACCTCGTTGCTTTGCGGTGAATTTGTGGGTGGCGTTGTGTCGCATCCGAGAGTAAAGCCTCGCTCCACACATACACCCTCCGAGAGTAAAGCTCACGTACCTTTGCACACACGTAGTCGGTCAGGGTTGCCAAGACGTCTGCCGGCAGGGTGGGCCGGTAGCGCTTGTACAGGCGGGCCAGTTCAGTGCCCTCGAACACGCGCACGGACATTGCTGCTACTGCTGCGAGGAGATGGAGGAGGAGGTCTGCGCGGGACTTCTCTGGCTCAAGGTGTCGAGGAGGAGGTGGATGAGGTGGTGGAGCAGGAGGAGGATGTCCAGAGAAGTCCCGATGGCTCTCGACAAGAGAGCGAGACCCGTTTTATAGAGAAGCCAACGACACAACCCCACCCATGTGTGTGTCTGTGTGTTTATTTCATTTGGCACAGTAGGGTGCACAGGTGGTGCATCAGCCAGTCATATCGGTAATCTCAGTCAGGCGACCCGTGGCACCTGCTGGGTCTGCCCCGGGACCTCCTGCCAGCGGGCGTTCGACACTTCACGTGGCCTCAAGGTGCACATGGCCTGGCACAAGCGTCGTGGTGACGTCACCGCCACTTAGTGGTGAATGGCGGTTGTTGTTGATTCTTTCATTGTGTCTGGGGAGCGGTAGCGTAGCGCGCTACGAACCCGGTTACCCGAGTTCGATCCTGCTCACGGCCAACACCAGTGACGATTATCTGAGACGGTCCTGGGCCTCCCTAGGTCGACTCAGCCTCAAATGATACCTAGTGTAGTAAGTATCGCCACTGGGGAGACAAAGGTGTTCGGGCGTGGTGCTGGCCACCAAACCCCTCGTGTGCCGTCCCAGCCTTCATAGGTGCTCGCTAACAGCACTTGCCCCAAAAGTCTGTTAAGGCTTACGTGGTAGTGGTGGTGGAGCGGTTAGCGCGCTGCACTACGAACCTGGCGACCCAAGGTCGGGTGTGGTGCTGGCTAATACATTGCATTTTCCATAATTAATATATAAAGAGTGGCATTGTGTATTTTGAATGTCGTCGCTTCTTGCAAGCGTACACATGTGTTCATTGCGTTTCGAAAGTGGGGGAAAAAAGCAATTAGCATTCATTAGCGTAAGGAGTGGAAATAAAAGAGGTTTTGATGAGATCAACTTGATATAAAACCAATTTACCCAAGTGGAGGATGGTCTTAGGAGCTGTGAGACTTGTTTCTCAACAATGGAGAAGGGCGGGGGTGGGTAACCACAAAAAAAACAATAAACAAAAGTTCTCACACAGCCGGAGGACACAAATTGACGAAAGAGACGAATAAATATCTGGTTCTTTCGGTAAAGTCACGTAGGTATAAAATAAAATATACCTAGTGTCTAAATTAATGAGCCCCCGGGGCATTCGTAGAATTGAAAATTTGAATAATTACAACACTCAGTTCAACACGTGGTAGGGCTTTCGCGACCAATATGATCAATGATAAAGGTTATTTTGGTTATTTCGCGTAAATATAAATACGTCGTTAAACACGCCACCGCCGACACAGGCAGTTAATTAGGTTTGTCACGTAAACAAAACGTGGCCAATTCGTTACTTGTTCAGCACTAATCGGTTTTATGTGGGAGAGTAAACCCACTACAACATTTAGAATCGAGTACCATGACGTTTCGCCAGTAATTACTACAACAGCAAGCAACATCATCGATCGACAGCCAGAAGTTGTAGATAAATCCTCTTGTTTCGGTCTGAAATAAGGAAGTGATAGATGTGAAGTCGTCACTTGTGCTAAGGCCAGGGGGGTGGATACCATTCCTGGTTGGCTTATTCATAATTACAACTACTGCACAAGAATATTCTTAAACATCATCATGATTACTACGTGGTGATTTTACTACAAGCTTCTTTGCCCGTACGAGGACGGAAGCTGTAATATTTACGAAAAAAATGAGCAGGGTATAATTGTATCTTGTGTAAATTGAATGGCAGTGAATCTTGCACGAAAGTACGTAATAAAACACTTCACTGCATTTTACTGCAGCACTGTATATAATTCACTGCTCTGATACTTTATTATTTTCTGCTTTCGGTCGCTGGAGTTAAAATAAATTGGATTGCAATACAATATCTGGAGAATCACCGAGAAATGTCCATTTAACCAAAATGTAGAAGCATAAATTAGACTTATCTTTCGTCTCAAGCTGCTGAAGAAAAAAAAAGACCCCGAATCCACTTTGTTGCTGCTTGAATTATTTAATAGATTCACTTTCATTTATTAGATTAACTTTCATTTATTAGATTCATTTTCAATAAAGAAACGTGAAATTTAAACGGAATTTACGAAAAAAATTATATTTCTGCTTGACCTTCTTAATGACGGGGGGTGCGGCATGTGGAGTGACGTCACGCGCGGGACACAAACTCCCTCATTAATAATCAAGAGCGGTAGACGTCATTCCATATGGAGCTCCCCCCCTCATTAATAATCATGGTATGATGACGTCACTCATGTGGACCCGGCCCCACCCCCTCATTAAAAATCATGAGCGGGTCATTATTTTCGATTGAATATTTCAGATTAACTGCATACACCCGTCCTTGGACGGGCTATAGGCTACTTTTATCATAATTTAGAAGCAAAATTTGACTTACCTTTTGTTTCAAGTGCTGAAGAAATAAATAAAGACACCAACTACACTTTGTTGCTGCGTATAAATATAATATTGATTTGATTACATTTCAATAAAGAAACGTCAAATTTACAGAGAATTTGCGTAAAAAAAATTCCGATCGACCTGCGGGAGTGTAAAAATCCACCCGCGGGGGGGGGGGCATGTCGAGTGACGTCACGCGCATTACACACATTTCTGAGCAATTATAGTAGTAATAGGATGTACTGTTATTATTCGACGATACAATCTAGGGGCAGAAAGGATTGACGTGACTATGTATGCATGCCCTTAACAACCCTGTTGTCGCATGCGGTCCGGGTTAAGCATGATAACGGAATTTTTCGATTTAAAGCTTTCGTGACTGCAGGGATTCATCTTCTTGGTTCTTTCGGTAAAGTCACGTAGAAGGGAAATAATAAAATAATAAAATAAAACATAATAAAATACACTGTCTTTCCGACAGCCCTGTTCTTCACCTGAGGACGGCTGCTTGCGTTGTGGCCGAAACGTCGTGAGATTTATTTATTATGTTTTATTTTTATTACTTTATTATTTCCCTTCTACGTGACTTTACCGAAAGAACCAAGAAATAACAATTATGGGAGCTTGTGTTGAAGTTTTGAACCTACGGACATTTTGGACAACAACAGCTATTATATTTATCTAATTTATAAAAGTAATTTTGTCTGTATGTCTGTGTGTCTGTCTGTCGGCTTGTAATGCGTTTAAAAAATACAATAAATGAAGCCTCCAGATACACATTGCAAATTTTTTTAGTCCTTGTGAAATCTAAAGTAGGAAAATCAAACGTTTTAGAATGTATGCTGATCGGCGTAATGATACATTAGAGTCGTGAGCACATCTGCGCATGCGCGGAACTCCGACTTGTGGTTTCTCTAGCAACCCAAAAACGCTTGCTTAGCGATGGAAGTTTCTTTCACATTAAATAGAGTGGCACTGTGGTGCACAAAAACAGTGGAGCAGCAGCTGTCGCAAACAGCAAACACATAACGAATGCAACTCGGCAGCACGGGCTGAGGAAACTCCTGAACAGCGTGCATGGAGACAATCCAGATACTGCACAGCCAATGCAGCAGCACGTTCTAAGGAAACACTTTTTTATTACACGCTTTTATTTAATTCATTTGTCTGTTTTTCTGTCGTATCCTCAAATCTTGTAAAAATTTTTACCCACTTCCAAATGTGGTATCGACTGCAAAATTATAGTTCTGTCATACGGATGACAATACTATATTCTATCATTAAAAATAAAAAAAAAACATACATTTTAAAACATTATTTTACACGCTTTTATTTAACTTACTCTGTTGTTGTTGTCGTATCCTCAAAACTTGCATGACATACTGGTGACAATACTATATTCTATCATTAAAAATAAAAATATGTTTTTAAGCAATCTTTTTACATCTTATATTTCGGCTTGGGTCTAATTGTCCACACTCAACTCACGTTGGCTGTAAATCACCACAGTCCCTTACGTTATGGCAAGCGTCGGGCCACTTCCTGGAGTCGTGGAGTTCTGCCATTACTCCTACGGCACATTTCATTAAAGCGTGTTTAAAAAAGTATTTTAAATATTACTTATTTACACGCTTTTATTTAACTCACTGTCTGTTGTCGTATCCTCAAATCTTGTAACTCAATTGTTACCCACTTCCCAATTTGGCATCGACTGCAAATTTGTGAGAATTATTTTATTATGTTTTATTTTTATTATTTCCCTTCTACGTGACTTTACTGAAAGAACCAAGAAGATGAATCCCTGCAGTCACGAAAGCTTTAAATCGAAACTTGGTATAGTTATTTCATACTGATGACAATACAATATTCTATCATTAAAAAACATTTATTTTAAAACATTTTTTGTTTTACCAGATAAGGCCCACTGAACTGTATGGTTCTTTTTCAGAAGCGACCTGGCCACAAATGAAAGCTCACCAAAGTGGCTTATCGTGTGGAAATGTATAGCAGCCAAATATTATAAACGCACGTCTCCAAATGTGAAGGAAAAACAGGAGGACCCGGAGAAAAATCCACATGACCACAGGGAGAACATGCAAACTCCAAATCAACAGGCAAGCGTCGGGAGTGAACCCATGTCCTCCTGCATACCAGGCGAGGTAGTTAACATTTCGCCACCGTGGCGCCAAGAAACGAAGTCCCCTTCGTAATGTTAGTATCCTATGGTTTCCACCTTGGTTTGTGCGTCTTGTGCATTCTAATTAGCCTCAGGGTGCGTTATTGGTAGCGCTACGTGCATGTCCGCGCATGCGTGCGCGCGATGGTGTTCGCTAACAGCACTTGTCCCAAACAGCCTGGTGTGGCTACACAGGGGATCTTTGCATTCGTCAGTGCGTGCGTGCATGTGCGCATGTGTGCGCACGTGTGTGTAAATGTCTGCTTTTATGAACGGCGGCCGAACCGCACCGTGCGTGCTCCGTTACCTGCGCCACGTCAAGAAGGAATATTTGAAAGAAAAATCCGATGGCGCTGCCGGTCATCTGGTAAGGGGCGCCACCAATCCCGAAACAAATCTTGCTCATCACAGACAGCTTGGTGCTCTTGGGCTCCTGCGACATTGCGACATTAGCGCGCACGCACACACATACGGACACACACAAAAACACATGGATTACTGCTTGTGAGAGTCAATAACATTATTGACAGGGTGGCACGCACGATGACGGACGTGCACGTCGACAAACGTTATATCAACCAATTGTTAAACGTTGGGCATAGCGTGGTTGGCATGCGGGTGTGGTGCAAGAAATTAAATGAGTCCCCCCCCCTTCACATCTTGTAGCCCAGTACCTGGAGCCCTCCGGCTCTTGGGCTAGTCTAGCCAGTGGGCATTCTAGCTAGTGGGCAGTCTAGCCAGTGGCAGCCTAGCTACTGGGCAGTGAAGCCAGTGAGGCCAAGTGCAGTCCCAGCGCCTGCTCCACGCTCAACAGCTACCGCTGCTGTGAAGCTCATGAAATTGCTACTTTGTGAAAACATAAAATATCACGTGCATTCAAGTTGGGCCTTTTTGTATATGCTTTGGAATGTATCTAAATATGGTCTGAGTGTGCATAATCCTGAAAATGTGTGTTTCACACGCCAAGTTGGGATTCGGCATGTAACATGAAAATCACGTGGCTGAATAATTAATGATTATGTCTTCTTGGTGAATTCATATACATCATATAAAAAAATTACATGTGGTCAGTGAAGCAACAATAGTTTTTTTTCCCATTTAAACTGGAGGAATCCGATGAGCTATGAAGCTCTTTTGCACAGATGTCCAGCACGGGCGAGTCGATAATTCCTTGCATGTTCACCACAAGTACGTGTGATTAATGCAGACTTGATTTCTTGCAAAAGGTTTCTATTTGGTGTTTGAACATATTAACATCTGTTTAATTGCCAGAAAGGGTAAAACCTAGATTTACGAGATTACGCCGAGGACGTACGCATGTTGACCCAGCTCGCGTACCCGGAGTACGAGGCAAAAATAATTGAGGGCCTCGCCGCCGGGAATGTCCAGCGATATTTGGCACACACCCCGTGGTGGCAGCCAAATGTCGACGGTGCACGCCTCTCCTTTGACACCCTCGTCAAGCGCGCGCGCAAATGCGAGAAACTCTCGGGTGAGCGCGCGCAGCCTCGAGGGAGGGACGAGAGTGCGCCGTAGCGAGCCTACTCTCCGACGAGGAGGAAGAGCCCACCATCTCAGTAAGGGGACGGGCAAGGGAGCCCCAGAGACCCAGCGAGACCACCCCGGGGTGGGTAGCCGGGTTACAGGCCGGCGTGGGAGATATGATAACCCAAGCACGCAAGGAAGCAAATAAAAATATGAAGGCCCTCCAGTCTGAGATGGGGGAACTACGCTCGACAGTAGGGGGGCGAGCCGGGAGGGTGTCCCAATTAGAGTCTGATGTGGGGCAACTGCGTACTGGGGAGGGACAGGGAGCGGACAGGGGACCCGCTACGGAACCGCCCCCCCTGCCCGGGCATGTTATATGTGCGATCGCCGAGGGCATCTAGTGATGTCCTGAAATCACCCGAGCTAGGCAGACGTGGGGGTTAAACTCCAACGCCTCCTAGTGGGCGGACCAACTAGGGGTGCAATCGTCGCGGTCCCGATACAAATAGATGATAATGAGAATAATGGCGAGCGAGTGATCTCCACACAGGTTCCAGCAACAACGCCCACAGAAACGGTGACTCCTGGCGACTGGCTACGGGAGCTGGTGGCGGGGATCACGGGGGCCACGTCGCTGGTGGAAGGGGAGGTTAACGGAGTGCGTACCCGAATCCTGCTGGACACGGGGGCGGTGGCATCGCTCGTGAGCGCAGCACACTGCAGCGCGATCGGGTCGACGTGCGTCACCTACAGGCACCGGACCGCGCGCTGCACATGGCGAGCAGAGCCGGAATGGGGTTGCTGGGGAGAGCCACCCTAGAGGTCCGCATAGGCAGCCAGGTGTGCACCCAGGAGTTCTACGTGTCGAGTGCGTTGTGTCACGAGTGTATTGCAGGTACCGACCTCTTAGAAAAGCTGGGACTCAACGTGCAACCCCGCCAGCGATGCGCCACCATGGAGAGCAACGGCGAGCGGATTCCATTCCTGGGACGAGAACCAGCGCGCCCCGCTTCGCACCTGTGGCCGCTATCCTGGCGACGGCAGTCACCATCGGGCCGCTCACCGAGATGCTGGTGCCGGTGGCAACATCCCCCACCGACCCGCGCTCCGACCATCAGGGGAGGTAATGCTAACTCCTCACCCGGAGTTGGCAAAACGGTATGGGGTCGTGGGATCCGCCACGTTGGTAAACGCAGATGGGGACCGATTGTTTATGCGGATGTTTAACCCGCACAATACCCAGCGATACTACGACGGCGCACCCCGATAGCCACCGTACACCCCCTGCACGCACGCCACTCTAACGACTCGGTGTTCGCACTCTGGGCTGAGGACACCGGTCGTCCTGAGGGTGACCAAGACCTGGCCTGGCGAGTTGGCCCGACTCCCCGAGCCGAGGTCGTTCTCCGCTCGACGCGTTACATGTACCATGGGCGGATTTACCTAAGGGAGAGGCCAATCGGCTGCGCGAGTTACTGCGGGAGTATGCGAAACGTGTTCAGCAAACACGACTCGGACGTGGGTCGGACCGACCTTGTTAAGCACCAAATTGACACCGGTGCAGCCCGACCCATCAAACTCCCTGCGTACCGAGTGGGCGCACCCGAACGCACCCAGATCAAAGAGGCGGTTGGGGACATGCTTCGCGATAACATAATTCAGCCCTCGGCGAGCCCCTGGTCAGCCCCGGTGGTACTAGTAACGAAAAAGGATGGGTCAACCCGGTTCTGCGTCGATTACCGTAAATTGAACGCAGTCACGCTCGGCGACGCCTTCCCCATACCTCGCATCGACGACACTTTCGACAGCCTCGCCGGAGCGCGATATTTTTCCACCCTCGATCTCGCGTCCGGGTACTGGCAGGTGGAGATGGCGGAGGAGGATCGGCCGAAAACCGCCTTCACCACCCCGATGGGACTATTCGAGTTTCGAGTACTCCCATTCGGACTCACCAATGCGCCCGCGACGTTCCAGCGGCTGATGGAGTTGGTGATGCGGGGTTTGCAATGGGAACAGTGCCTGATTTACTTGGACGATGTGATCGTGTTCAGTAGATCTTTGTCTGAGCATTGGTCCAGGCTACGAGAGGTGTTCCAGCGACTGCGAGCGGCTCATCTCAAGCTCAAGCCACGTAAGTGTTACATCGTACAACGCGAGGTGGGGTACCTCGGCATCGCGTCAGCGAGGCAGGCGTGCGCACCGATCCGGAGAAGGTACGCGCCGTAGTGGAGTGGCCACGGCCAAGGAATCTGACGGAGATCAGATCATTCTTGGGGCTTGCCACCTATTATCGTCGATTTGTAAAGGGATTCAGCGAGATTGCACGCCCCTCACCCAACTCACTTCCCCTAAGCACCCCTATCAGTGGACGGGGGCCTGCCAGACGGCCTTCACCACTCTCAAAGACCACCTCACCCACGCCCCACCCTCGCTTTCCCCGATTTTACCACCGATTTTATTTTGGACACCGATGCCTGCAGCAGCGGGCTGGGCGCGGTGTTGTCACAGGTACAGGATGGGACGGAACGAGTCATCGCGTACGCCAGCCGGACCTTGAGTGAAGCCGAGCTGAACTATTGCGTGACCCGCCAAGAGTTGTACGCCGTGATTTTCGCATGTAAACAGTTCCGGCCGTATTTGTACGGCAGGAGATGTCGCGTACGCACTGACCATTATGCTCTACAGTTCCTTCTTACATTCAAGGAGCCGCGGGGCAGATGGCCCGGTGGTTGGCGCAGTTGCAGGAGTACAACCTGCAAATCGAGTATCGGGCTGGCCGGACACATGCAAATGCAGACGCTTTGTCGAGGCGGCCTGCGGTGTACGCCGAGACAAGGGCGGAGGAGGCCTGCCCGTGTTTCACGGGGGGAGGCTGCCGGCAGGCAATGGACCCCGAGAGGCCGCGGCCACTGACCCCCCCCAGCGAGAGAGAGTGCAGTGTGCGCCACAAAGACCCTCACAAGTGGCA
Organism: Lethenteron camtschaticum; assembly: GCA_018977245.1. Lineage (NCBI taxonomy): Eukaryota > Metazoa > Chordata > Hyperoartia > Petromyzontiformes > Petromyzontidae > Lethenteron > Lethenteron camtschaticum. Next base: position 1,346,318 of record MU249642.1, read on the forward strand.
CCGAGGATCCCGTCGACCGCCCGGTAAGCGCGGGACCGCGGCTCGGGACCCGATCAGACGGATCCAGGAGGACGTCGGCTGCGCCTTCCCGGGCCTAAACGACGAGCAGCTGAGACAGACCCAGCAGCGAGATCCGGATCTGGCGGCAGTGGAGGCGGCACTGCGGGAGGAAAAGAGCGCCCTACCAGGACCCTGGAGCGGTTTGTATGCCCGGTTGTGTGTGCAGAACGGAGTGGTACGGAAGTTAACCGAGGCCGGCCAGCCGGGTGCATCTGTGTTCCTGCCCAGGTGCGATCCCAGCTGCTACGGCTGGTGCATGACCACCCACTCGGGGGCCACGATGGGGAACGACGCACTCGAGAGACCCTGTGTCGCCAGTATCTCTGGCCCAAATTGGCACAAGACGTGGCGGCCTGGTACAGGGCTGCCGCGCCTGTCAGCAGTGCGGGCCGAAACCGGCACGATACCAGGTACCCCTAAGGCCGTTCCGCGTCAGCCGCACGAATCAGCTGGTCGGGATCGATCTACAGGGGCCATTCCACGATCCCATCGAGGCAACTGGTATATTCTAGTCGCAGTAGAGTATTTCACCCACTACCCGTGGCAGTGGCCATCCCTGATAAAACGGCCTTGGTGGTGGCCCGGGCATTCGTGGAACATTACGTACTCAAGCACGGGATCCCAGAACGAGTCCTCACCGACCAGGGTAGCGAGTTCGAGGCCGAGCTGTTCCAGGCACTGTGCCGAGAATTCGGAATCCAGAAGGACCGAACCACAGCGTACCACCCCCAAGCGAATGGTATGGTAGAACGCATGAATCAGACCCTAGCGGGGAAACTCAAACGTATGGCGGCCGCAAATCAACGGGATTGGGACGAACACCTCCCCTACGCCCTTTTCGCCTATGCCACCACCGTACACACGTCGACTGGACAAACCCCGTTTTTGCCACCACCGTACACACGTCGACGGGACAAACCCGTTTTTGATGATGTTCGGCCGTGAGTCTCGTTTACCCGCAGATCTGCTATTCGGCGTTCCTTCCCCCAGCCGGAGGAGGGAAGCCGCCCCGTGGAACACCTGTTGGAGACCCTGTGAGAAGCCCGAGGCTGAGCATACCCGCAAGGGGAAGCCGCGCATCGGCGGCAGGAACAGGGCACCCGACCCCGCATGGAACCCCCCTTATTCCTGACAGGTGCTAAGGTGTGGCTACACACGCAGGTGGGGAAACTGACGACCTACTGGCGGGGACCCTCGACCGTGGTGCGGCAGATCTCCCCTGGACGGTACTAATTTATGGCGGGGAGAGGGGTCGAGAGACGGTGGTCAACGTCCGCCGCTTGAAGCCGTGGAAAGCGGCCCCGGCGAGAGAACCCGTCACCCGAAGGCCCCGAAATCCCGGAGTACCCGCACCCTCGTGTTGGGGGCCTCGCACACTACATGGGCCCCGCCGGGCCCCGAGACGCCCCGATCCAGTCCGGAGACGGCGCGGACGACGGCCACTAAACCCTTCCGCTGCTGAGTTTGTGCCCCAGCCCACAGGTGCCGGAGGACGGGGAGAGCCGCTGGAGTGGAGGAGGAGACCGCCGCAGGAGCCACAAAGGACGGAACCACCCGCCCGAGGCCAGCCACCAGGTCCGGACGGATCCCCGGACCCCGCAACGTTTCCTCGTGGGCGCGGCCCAAGCGAGGTGCTCCAGTCAACCCGGGACGGGACTGGCACCTCGGGGGGCTATGTGATGCCGCCGCCACGAAGCCGTTCGGCAGGCGCCCCATCCCCGACCTCGCCACCACCAAGCAACGGAGCCAACCCCTTGTCCCCTCACCTCACCTCACATGAACACACCCGCACGCATTCCCCCCCATAGAGCTGGAAGGGGAGGACACCTGATCGACCGGTTTTTATCCGAGAAACCCTTATCGGGATTAACTCTCACGGTTTCCGGCGATCAGGGAATTGGATGACCTCCCCCGTGCTACGTTGCGCCGCGGCGCTGCGACCGGCCTTAATATGGTGTGGTCGCGGCGTGGGGCATTCGGCCACCGCGGTTGAGGCGCATTTCCCCCACACACGCAAGTATCGACGGGGCAGGCAGAGGGAATAAGCATTGTGATGGAGGAGCATCATTAGAAAACACGCAGCGCATCTGAATTGCATAATCAGGCACCCCCTGCACAGGCAGCGGAGGGACGGCATAATTACGCTCGGGCACGCAGGCACCATTGTTAGGGGAGTTAAAGGATAAGGCTATTAGTATAAATAACCTGGAGAGCGGGGTCACGCGGGCAGCCGTGCACAAATTCCCACGGCGCACCTTTGTGACGGACGCCGCCGCATGAACTGCAATAATGGGGGGGGGGGGGGGCCTGCGTGAGAAAGGGATTGATTGGAATTTGCGCCGTGCAGGTCGCTCGTTGATTAGCGGAACATAAGGAGGCGTCGCGGAGCCGCCGTGCCCGTGCAAGGGGGGCGCGAGCCATTGTTTAGAGTTTACGCCGCGCGGACAGAGGATTAATTAGCATAGCGAAGGCGCACGGTACGTGGGAAGGGGTAGGGGCCTGAGTCCGGGAATTAGGATAAAAAGGGAGCGTAGCGAGGTAGAGCTCTCTCTTACTCCGAGAAGCCAGCGTCCAAGACGGCCCCAGCTCTGCCCTCCGGACGTCCGTGCGACGTGTCGAGGCAAGCAGCGAGGAAAACCCACGGAACGTCGAGTGCCTCAAACCGTGAGTAAAGAGGTGAAAGTATTTCGTGAACGATAAATAGGGAATAGGTCCCGGGATAGTAGAGTAGGCAGCCTCATCGATTCATACTGACTCAACAACCAGTCCCAGGTAGCAGACAATAAATCATTACTAGGGATCGTGGCCTCGTGTGATCTCGTGTTATAAGTGTGAACGCGTGTGGTACTGTGTATGCGTAAGCTCGCGGCGTGCGTAATCGGAGTACCCCAGGTGCGCGATCATAACGTGAGCGGCCAGCGGGCGGCGAGAGCGGCGCAAGAGTGGGTATCGCGTGTGGAGCTGTATGTGTGTGTGCGCGCACGTTCACGACGTGTATAATACAGGTGCGCGATCCTAACGTGAGTGGTCTGTATTGAGTGAGTGCCGCGCAGAGCTGTGTGTGGGTGTGCGCGTACATAATTAACCATGCCTATTACGCGGACCCGCGGGGGAGGGGAATCCTCGAGCGACGGCTCTCACCCCATGGGTGAAGAACCCAGCAGCGGTTCGCCGAGCAGCGAGGGGGCGAGTAATGAGGTTAACCCGGCCGTTAGGGCTACCGAGGGAGGGATCTCGGGGGTCAGCGACCCCGACATGTGCACATGGTGGCGACAATTTCGGCCAATCTGCGTGCTCGTAAGTGGGGCTGAGCCACGTCCTCATCCATTCAGCAACGTCCCATTAATGAGCGGGTTTAGACCTCAATTGGCTTTGTTTATGTAGCCGGTATGGGCTTAATGTAATGAATCACACGTATAATTATGAATAGTTTATGATGACCAAGGACCCATTAATTCACGTGACTGCAAAGTAGGCCACGCCCACTAGTGGAGTAATCAATTCAGGGTACAGGGCAGCTATTCAGTTTCGAATGTATGCTGTCAGATACACGATGCTCCTCAGAAGAACACTCCGAAAAAAAAGTTGCTGCTCCACAACCCTCTGGTGTCCCTCGGTGGTGGAGGCATCTGATCCTCAAGAGGGTAGAACACAACACAGTATCCACTCATCATCTCCTGAATTCGTCTTTTATTGTTTTTAATTAACCGGCCTGTCCCCTTGTTATGATCACAGGAGGTGAGGGATAGGGCAAGCCGGTTACATTTATCCTTTAACATGTTCTTATCATTTTATTTGTTAACATTGGGCGATTAAATGTTATAAACTATGTTTTTCTGGTCAAAAAGTAACTTATCGTTTTGGTAACGGATTAACGCTTATAATGTACTAGCTTTACCACGCCCGGCCGCCTTTGTCTCCCCAGTGGCGATGTTCACACATCACAGCAGTTATCGTTTGAGGCTGAGTCGACCTATGGGAGGCCAGGACCAGTTCAAATAATCGTCACGGTGGTGGCCGTGAACAGGAATCGAACTCGGGTCACCGGGTTCGTAGCGCAGCGCGCGAACCACTACACTACAATGCGTTACGCTTTCACGTGCGCGGTCACATGACAGATGCGACGTCACAGCTCACTTGCCGTGCAAAATATATACATTATTGCGCCCCCCCAAAATATATACAAACGTCTATTTTAATAATTTTTGCATGGTGTACAGTCTGGAATGTACCCAAATGTCAAATTCAAGTTTATTGCATGTCGGGAAATACGCGAAATATTTTGAACAGACACACATAATCAGAAATTTCCCTTTTATATATAGATAATTCCTACATCCATGAACAGTTACTATGTAAAACGTTAACCAAGGACGACTGTACAAGCAATCCCTGACCAACCACAGGGGTTAGGTTACTGGAAATCGCCACGGTTGGTGAGGGGATTCCGAGTACACAAATGGTGAGAACACCCCAATCATCATCGTCCTGCTGCTATCACAAAGCTCAAATAGTTTAAATCAGTTGTGGCCCTCGCACTCATATCTCACTGATGTACTGAATTGTGGAGTTTATAGTGAGTGTATAGTATAGTGTATAGTGTCATGTAAAGTGTAGTGTATACTGTAGTATATGTAGTATTGTATATGTTATTATAGTAGTGTACAGTGTAGTATATAGTAGGGTAGTCTATCGTAGTGTATAGTAGTATATAGTATGTCGTAATGAATAGCATATAGTGTAGTTTAGTGTATATTGTAGTTCAGTGTTCTTCATTGCAAGGCCACCACGGGCCTCTGGCGGCCCCTGGCGGCTTGTAGTGTGGCCCCTGAAAAGACACAAACAGTGAGAACGCCCCATCATCACCGTGCGGCTGCTGAGTGAAAGTGGATACTCCCCCCTCTAAAAATGAGTAAAAACCTTGCACTTTCGACACGTCAACCAACTCCTGATGCCATCTAGCGCAGTGCTTCTTAACCTTTACTGCATCCTTGCATCATTTGGTTTTCAATCGTAAAAAAATATGGTAATAAATACATAGGTTTGATGAAACAAAGTAGTTGCACTTACGTGCCCTTGCTTAATTTGTGTTTCGGAGATTTACCTTCCAAAAAAATCTGGCATGTCTTGCACCCAGGTTAAAAACCACTGATCTAGCAGCTCACCAACCAATTGATTGCGCAGTTGTACGAAACGCATTGAACAAATGTCCTTTTAAATGCCGTTCGAAGAGAAAGGTCGTTGTTCGTCGTAAAGGCCAAGACCTCCCCTCTGCCATCCTCACCCCTTAATCTGCACAGCACTGGGTTTAGCCATTGTCTGTGACTCACACCTGCTTGGATATTGGTTGATACGCTCTCAAGATAAGCCTGCGTGCAGTCACTACCGAATTGAGGTCTTGTGTTGGAATTGATTTACCAATTCAATTCTAACTTCTATACTTTATGAAATTCTTACGTGTTTATTCAAGGGCGCCACGGTGGTATGATGTTATCTTCCTTGCCTGGTATGCAGAAGGTCGTGGGATTGATCCCCACCCTGACGCCAGCTGTATATATGGAGTTTGTGTGTCTCTCCACATTTAGAAAGATGCATTTATCGTATTTTGCCGCTGTAAATTTCCACACAATGATAAGCTACTTCGTTGAGCTATCATGTGGCCACGTCGCTTATAAAAAAAAAGCTAATAGCTCAGTGGACTTTGGCTGGTAAGATAAAAAAATTGTTTAGGTTTATTTGTACATATTTGTAAAGTGATTTGTTTACCTGTCTTATACTTTGCACTCCGATCGTGTGTGTGTATTGTTTGTTGTATCCGTCTGACCCGCTCCCCTACTGGACATTTGTGAAAAATAGCTTCACTGCCCATCGCATTCCTCATCCAGTATAAATACATATTTTGATTCTAGTGATTTAATGGGAAGAACGAGGCACAGTGGCAAGACCTATCCATGGCCACATTTGTATGTGTGTTGAACTTATTTTGCACCATACGTAGCCAACTATGCTAAATTGAAGGTGCGCAGGAAGGGCAACAAACTAAACAACAATCATTCCAAATAAAGGAGTTTGTCAATGTAGATTATTCAAAAGTAAATAGCTCCAGTGGCTTTTAATATCGGAAGGAAGAGCATTCCAGATGACCGCAGAAGTGCATCTTAAAGAGCCGCGCGACGTGGTGACCCATCTTTGTTCGATGGATCTCATAATTTACAAAAACGTTAGAATCGAGTTATACCTTAAAATGCGTGAAAATGCATTCTTGACGACTCCAAAAGTATAAGTAAACGACACAGACACAGCAGAGGAGTCCCTGTATTGTTTGCAACAAAGGTGGCTTCGAACGCTCGGTCACAGCAGTGGCATTATGAGCTCTGAGAGTTGTTGCAGGCCAGCAGCAGAACGGTCTTCACCACGGTATTTATTTCAGCAGTGGCTGCCGCGTCACCTAGAGTCTCTTGAACTCTGAAATGCAACGAGTAGAACATTTGACCAATATTCATTGGTGTATGGATCAGTGACGTTGTAAAGCCGGATTCACAACCGAGTGTTTAGTTGCACAAAATCCAAATCGCTCTCATCAATTGCCTACAGCTGCATTGTCACGCCTGAGCGAGGAATTGTGATTAGTACGTTGTGTCTAGGCGTGGCTAAAGCGCGTCTGGCTTCGCCGCTTTACAAGAGTCCCACCCCTTTAAGTTCACCCTCCCCCCACGTCAAGATTGTAACACCCAATCACAGTTAGCACAACGTGAAGCATGTGATGAAACGTGGCTGAAAATTGCTGAGCAGATCGACGCTTTAGGGTTGCATATGCGTCTGCACGTGAGCAGCAACCGGTTGGAGAGACGTCCACGTTTAAGCGACTCAGTTGCGTACAACCGGGTGTAGATCATTTTTCACAGATATTCCAAAACAATAGGATAAAGTGCTTGAATTAAATGTGTGTGCATTCACACTTACATGAATACCTACATGAATATGCGTAGGACAATTACAGTTCGCGAGCCACTGAAGCAAACGAACGAACCAGGGAAGCCTCCCCATTATAATCCACACATCCTTCTCATTCGAGTAGAGTCTAGGGCAGGGGTCCTCAAACTTTTAAACAGGGGCCAGTTCATTGTCCCTCAGACCGTTGGAGGGCCGTTCTATAGTTTAAAAAAACTATGAACAAATTCCTATGCACACTGCATATATCTTATTTTGAAGTGAAGAAACAAAACGGGAACAAATACAATATTTAAAATGAAGAACAAGTAAAGTTAAATCAACAAACTTGCCAGTATTTCAATGGGAACTATGGGCCTGCTTTTGGCTAATGAGATGGTCAATGTCCGGTTCCATATTTGTCACTGCTAGTCGTAACAAGTGATGCAAGTGTGCATCCATTAGTCTAGATCTGGTTGGAGATTTCAAATGTTTCATTCTGGAAAAAGTCTGTTCACAGACATAAGTGCTGCCAAAGATGGTTGCCATTTTGAGTGCATGGTTCCTGAGATGAGGATATGTCTCAGAGGGGAGAGATGCATAGAAATTATGAAGGCTGCTTGACTTGAATGCGTCTTTCAGAGAGTCACAATTCTGCAGTTCAGCCAGTTCCATTTGGTAAATTGTATCCACATTTTCAATGTCAATAGAAAATGGGTTACGGAAAAGCTGTATGTCCTGTTCATGGAGATGAAGCTCTTTAAATCCAAATTGGAACTCCTTTTGCAATTTTCCAGTGAATCCACAAATGTTTTGTTTGAGAATGCAACCAATGGTTTTTCCGCTAACAGATTTTGAGTTGTGGGGAGATGGCAGAAGTTTTCCTCCTTCACTTTTTTGAAGAGAAGGCCTAATTTTACTTCAAATGCTTTGACATGTGATTGCATATCACAGATGAGCTTCCCCTTTCCTTGAAGTTGCACATTTAAACTGTTGAGTAGCTCTGTTACATCTGTCAGAAAGGCAAGGTGCCATTTCCATTCTTCTTTGTTTTTTAAAGCAGAAAAGCTGTAATCTGTGGAAATAAGTCATAGAAACGTTTCAAAACTCTCCCTCGACTCAGCCAACGGACTTCTGTGTGATACAGAACATCTTCATAGTCAACATTTAGCTCAGACAGAAATTCCTGAAATTGTCTGTGGTTTAGTGCATGAGCTCTAATGAAGTTAACACAAGATACCACAAATTTCATAACAGAGTCCCACTTCAGTGATTTACTACACAGCGCTTGTTGGTGGATGAGGCAGTGTATGGCTATTGGATGAGAATGGTTATGTTTGTCCATCTCTTGGTTAATGCGAGCAATTACTCCTTTCTTAGACCCCACCATGCTAGGAGCACCATCAGTTGTCACACTGGCTAGTTTAGCCCAGTTCAGCTCCAAACCATTCACAGTTTGGCAAACCTTTTCATAGATATCCTCTCTTCTTGGTTCTTTCGGTAAAGTCACGTAGAAGGGAAGTAATAAAATAATAAAAATAAAATATAATAAAATAATTCTCACGACGTTTCGGCCACAACGCAAGCAGCCGTCCTCAGGTGAAAACCAGGTCTGTCGGGGAGACAGCGTCTGAATGAAACAGCACACGAGCTTGGAGCATATATAAGCTGGGTTGGAAACGGGGAAAGAGCGCCTTGACAAAATAATTTGCATATCAAGAGGAATTTAGCATATTTATGGGAATGCAGGAATGTTATTAGTACTACATATGCAGCACGGGCATGTGTAGTACTAATCACATTCCTGTATTTCCCATAAATATGCTAAATTCCTCTTGATATGCTAATTATTTTGTCAAGGCGCTCTCCCCCGCTTCCAACCCAGCTTATATATACTCCAAGCTCGTGTGCTGTTTCATTCAGACGCTGTCTCCCCGACAGACCTGGTTTTCACCTGAGGACGGCTGCTTGCGTTGTGGCCGAAACGTCGTGAGAATTATTTTATTATGTTTTACTTTTATTATTTTATTACTTCCCTTCTATGTGACTTTACCGAAAGAACCAAGAAGATGAATCCTGCAGTCACGAAAGCTTTAAATCGAAAGATATCCTCTCCTGTAGTTGTTCTTTGATGCTTTGCAGTGCAGCAAGCTCTTCTGTGACTTCGAAATAGTCATTCGTCCCACGAATAAAAATTAGAAGTTGTGCAGAATCACGAACATCATTGCTTTCGTTGAGTGCCAAGGAAAAATAGGAAAGTTTTTTTGTGGAGTTTTGCAAATGCTGATGCAAATTGTCTCCATTTCTTCAATCCTCTGTAATTGCAGGTCCTGAAAGACTCACTGTACTAAATAAATCGGCCTTCTCTGGACACATCTCTTTGGCAACAGAAAGAAGGCATTCTTTAACAAATTCTCCTCCACGAATGGTCTGCCAGTGCACGCTATTAGCTTGGCAACTTGAAAACTTGCTCGCAGTGATGTAATATTTAGCTGCTTCTGCTTCACAAAAGTATTTGCTGAGTTGTTAATGTATTTTTCAGTTTTAATATTTTTCTTTTCTCACTTCTCCGACCAAACAATCATATTTATCTTTATGTTGAGTTTCATAGTGTCGACGTAAATTGTATTCTTTGAACACAGACACTATATTCTGACATATCAGACACACAGCTCTTTCCTTGTACTGCATGAAAAAGTAATCATAAGTCCACTGTTCTTTGAATATCCTACACTCCGAGTCAATTTTTCTCTTTCTTGACATCATTGTTTCTAGGGAGTCAAAATTGCTCTTAGTAAAATACCAATATATACAGCGCTACAAAAACAATATACCAGCAATAACTTTGTCCACACAGAGACATACAGACTGCACTGCCCATCAATGCAGTCTGATTGGGGGGAACTCCGCCCCTCTCCCTCTTCCACCAATGAGTCCTTCTCATGTAGAAAAAAGTAACAGACAGGCAGCGGCGGCAAAAACACCCGGCGGGCCGGATAAATGTCCTCGCGGGCCGCATGTGGCCGCGGGCCGTAGTTTGAGGACCCCTGCTCTAGGCCATCTGCCATGGCTTGTGACGACGAAAACGATAATGATGTGTGGTCAAAGTGGCCTTGAACCTTATGGTATAAACGGTGCTCTATAAAACACGTTCCTTCGGATTGGGCAGGTAGGAACTTGGTTGGACAACGTGACGTTCGGGGGGGGGGGGGGGCAGTTGGATGAGTGGGCATGTTGACCCTTCCCCCCACCCTCCCCGACATCGTCAACCAATCGCAGCGTAGCTTGGTGTTCGGTGGGGAGGTGCATGGGTGGGCGGGTTTCCGGATATGCACGACAGACAGACACATAATCCCTGGTGGCAGTGTGGAACCTGTTGTTCCTACCTGTATAACACTCTAGGTAACTAAGACTCACACAAACATACACTCACTCTCACACTGAGACTCACACACACACACTCACTCTCAGACACACACACACTCACTCTCAGACTCACACACACTCACTACACACTCACACACACATACATCTCACACTCTCAGACTCACACACANTCACTCTCAAACTCTCAGACTCACACACACACACACTCTCAGACTCACACACACTCACTCTACACTCTCAGAATNACACTCACTCTCACACTCTCAGACTCACACACATACACTCACTCTCAGACTCACACACACACACTCAATGTCACACTCTCAGACTCACACACACACACTCCCTCACACTCTCAGACTCACACACACANTCACTCTCACACTCTCAGACTCACACACACATGCACTCTCTCTCAGACTCACGCACACACACCCACTCTCACACTTTTAGACTCACACACACTCACTCTCACACTCTCAGACTCGCACACACACACTCACACACACACCAGACTCACACACACACTCACACTCTCAGACTCACACTCTCAGACTCACACACACACTCACACTCTGACACACACACACTCACTCTACACTCTCAGACACACACACACGCTCACACTCTCAGACTNACACACACACTCACTCTCAGACTCACACAAACACTCACTCTCACACTCTCAGACTCACACACACTCATCTCATACTCTCAGACTCACACACACACTCACTCACACTCTCAGACTCACACACACACTCACCATACACTCTGAGACTCATACACACACACTCACTCTCACACTCTCAGACCCACACACACACTCTCAGACTCACACACACACACACACACCCTCACTGTCAGACTCACACACACACTCTCACACTCTCAGACTNACACACACACACTCACTCACTNACACACACACACTCACACTCNGACTCACACACACACTCACTCTCACTCTCAGACACACACACACTCACGCTCACACTCTCAGACTCACACACACATTCACTCTCAGACTTACACACACACTCACTCTCACACTCTCAGACTCACACACACACTCTCTCACACTCAGACTCACACTCACACTCTCAGTNACACACACACTCACACTCTCAGACTCACACACACACACACACACTCTCACTCTCTCACACACACACACACACTCTCACACTTTCAGACTCACACACACACTCTCAGACTCACACATACACTCACACACACTCTCACACTCTCAGACTCACACACGCTCACACTCTCAGACTCACACACACACACTCACCCATACACTCTGAGACTCATACACACACACTCACTCTCACACTCTCAGACCCACACACACACTCTCACACACTCCATCTCACAGACTCACACACACTCTCAGACTCACACACACACACCCTCACACTGTCAGACTCACACACACTCATCGTGGCGTTCAGGGGGGGCAGTTGGATGAGTGGGCGTGTTTACCTCCCCCCACCCTCCCGACATCCTCAANCTCCTTAACTATCGGCCCTCCCCTTGCTTAGGCACCTCCCTTACCCCTCCTCAGGCCCTCCGCTGACCCCCCTCCCTTAGGCCCTCCCCTGACCACCCCCCCCATATCCTTAGGCCCTCCCCTGACCCCCTTCCCTTAGGCCCCTCCCTCTCCGTACCCGGCAGGTCTCCACCAATCAAAGAGCTGTTTGTATTATATATTTATTTATTCACGACAGACAGACACAAATCCCTGGTGGGCAGTATGGAACATTGTTCCTACCTGTATAAAGATGAGTATTACAGTCGATCATCAATTATCGGGCAGCTTTGGGAGAAGGGGCGCCGGATTAAAAAAAAGCCAGATAATCACTAAATCATTCTTTAAAATGGTGTATTTTTGCACGTACTTGAATAACATGTCTTAGGTAATTTGGATATGTTTTTCAGTGTTTTAAATGTCCTTACTATGTGAAATTGGCTAAATAAACATACAAACTGACAAAATAACAATACAATTGTAAAAAATTACTCTATTTACTGTAACGTATTTGCCACTCCAATCTCGAAGACTGAATGGGGTGATGTACACAGCACTAAGCTCTAGTTTCAACACAACCACGATTGCCAGCCTGGATTGCAGCCTTTGGAGCGGTTTTGTCTGTTTTGTCAGTCGGCCTGGGATCGCTGGATAATGTTGGAAGAAGCCGGATAATCGCGTGCCAATATAATCGATGATAACTATTATTACTGTAGCTTACTTTTTCTCGGTGTCCTCCATCAAGGCCTGTGCAGCAAGAGGATCTTCAGCCTTCAGTGCCTGGTATTCGGCGAAGCTGCCGATAAGCCCATTAATTCCGGCAGCTTGAGTGCATTGAACATGACGCTCTCCAGCCTGTGGATGATTTAGAGAAACCTGGAATCTCGATATTTATAACTTTCCTTAACGAAAACTTTTACTTGCCTGTCGGCACCAGTAGACCGGCTTTCTCTTGCATTGCTAAAAACCTAAATTGTAAAGTTAACTAACAAAACCTACGGTATAACACTCAACTTGTGTCATCGAACACAATTGGAGTGCTTTGCTAAACTTGAATTTAATGAATTGATATCAACAAAACTCAACAAACTAATGTAGTGGTGATACGCGCTGGGGTAAGGATCGTGTGCCAGCGCGTAGTGATTGGCTGTGTGTGTTGGTGACGCGCGCTGACGGTGAAGGATCAGGGTCAGCGCGGGGTCAGGGGTTATGAGGCGGTGATTGGCTGGGTATCGGTGACGCGCGCTGACAGCGAGGGATCCTGAGGCAGCGCGTGGGGATTGGTCAACTAAGGGGGGTGCTCACGTCGAGGTCCGCATACGCTCCGTCTCCCGGGAGCGGAGGCTATATAAGGCGGTGCGCACAGGCGCACGGAGAGTTGGTGACCAGCGAAGACTGAAGCCGGAGGAGGAAGAGATAGGGCCCTGAGGCACCTAGTCCCGCTGTCCTTGCAAGGACCGGGGCCCTGTGTGGCTCAGAGACGGGACCTGGGACCCGGGCCGAACGTCCGCGTGAGGGCCGGCCCGCGGGACCCAGAGGTTGTGACCCACGCCCAAGCTGGGGTGGGCCTGTAGGCTCCACGGACACTACGGGGCTGGAGTGGCTGTGAGCGTGCAGCGTGAGTGTGTAGTGTGAGCCGTAGTAACCACACGTGTCAAGTGGAGTGTGTAGTGTGAGAAGTAGTGACCACACGTGTCAAGTGGAGTGTGTAGTGCGAGAAGTAGTGACTACACGTGTTATTGTGAGAAGACAAGGTTTAATAAAAAGTGTGCTACCGTCAAGTGGTTTCCTGCCGTCATTCCGAATACTTCAACTGGCGTCAGAAGTGAAACAGTCTTCCAGGCATGGATACAAGGAAGACTCGTCGGATTCACGGGATTGACCGCGAGGATAACCTCGACGACTCGGGCCAGCTGGCATCAGGGGGAGAGGACGAGGAAATGCCGACGCCGCAGGACCCGCCGGGGCGCCGGACGAGCGACTGGGGCTGATGCCGGACTCCGCGAGGTGCACTCCCGTCTGGCGGAGCTGCTGCTCGCCGCGGCGTCCATCCTGGCGGAGACCAACACGTCGGGAGGAGCGAGGGCGTCGGCGGACATTCAACAGAGTCGCCCCGCAGATTCCCGCCAAAATGACTTGGCAGTTCCCGCCATTTCAACAGCGCGGACATCTTTTGGCGGAACGGCGAGCAACACGTGGCGGCGGTTCTCCAAGCGCGCCGCTTACGTCATCAGCGCGCGCTACGGACCGCCATCAGCCACCCGCCATTGGGGCCGCCATCTTGCAGACCGACGGGGCGGCGGAGAGGAACCACGTGGCAGAGGACGACTTCATCTTCCAGCAGCGCCTTCCACGTTGTCAGCCTTCAAGGCGGAAGGCGGGGACTGGGGCACATTCCAACGCAGGTTTCTGGCGCATCAGGAAATGTCGGCCTGTCCGACGCTACGGCGCTGCGGGCACTGCCTGCCATGTTGGACGACGACGCGCTCGCGGCCTTCAGGTCCGCACAGAGGTCGGACCGCTCCACGCTTAAGGCTGCGCTGGGCCTCATGGCCAAGGTCTATGGACCTCCTTCGGCTTGTCGCCATCACTTTTACGACCGACGGAAGGCGGACACGGAGACCGCGCTCGCCTACCGCACGGCGTTGTTGGCTCTCGCCGACGCCGCGTTCCCTCGTATGGACGAGGAGGGCCAGGATGCGATGGTCTTGGAGCAACTGCTCAAGTTGGCGCATGACCTGGGGGTCCCATCAACACGGCCGACGAGGTCGATATTTCTTCCTTGCGGGTCGCAACAAGTATACAGGCGCACGAGGTCCTCAAGCGTAAACAGGGGGTCGTCTGCACTGCTGCCGTGGCCTCAGCTCCGGGCCCGGTGGCACCGAGCCCAAGTCGTCTGCCCACGAGAGGAGGCGTTCACCACTGGACGACCGGGGACTGGAGGTCGGGGGTCGTTCGCCTCTGCGATCGGCCCGCAAGCTGGAGCAACCGAGACCTCTGACGTCCCTCATCACGTGTTACAACTGTGGCCTCCGGGGCCACGTGGTGTCCGGTTGCCGCGCTCCACGTCAGCGCGCCATGGGACCTCGGCTGGACGACGACCAAGGCCCCAAGTCATCCCTACTACCCCGGCAAGTCGCGGCACTTCACATGCTCGGCCTACATGCACGTCACACATGGGCCGCCGCTTTGCGGCGGAGGAAGGCCGATTAGGGATCGGGATTCGGTTCGGCGAGGGGGGTTCGTGCGGGACGAGGGGACATTAAATGGTCTAAGTTGGGTCACAGAATAGTGGCTGCGTCGGCGGGTTCATCGGTCGTTACGGGATTCATTGACGGGGTCGAGGTCAGGGTGTTGGTGGACACGGGGGCGTCGGCGACTATTATATCAGACCTCATTTACAACATTCTCCCGTCCAATGTCGACCTCTGCTTCCGGTGGACGCGCCATTTTACGCGGCAAATGGGGGCTCGTTGGGCATTGTCGGGCAGATTCGGGCGTCCATTTGCATTGGAGATATTAAATTGTCGGACCCGTTTTGTTTCCTCTTCCTTAGCTGTTCCTTGTCTGTTGGGCACAGATTTTTTGGCTAAAATGCCCATTAAAATTCTCATCGATCAGCGTTGCATTGAGCTACCATCGGGTCGCCGTATTTCTTTTTTGTCGAATCCTACGGAAATTCGGACGGCGTGCGCTACGATACAAGCACTGGCGACACAGACGTGCACGTGCCCCCGGGCTCACAGATGTTNATTCCCCTCCGGTTGAGGAAACCATTGGATGGGGAGACCTCGAACAGGGCATGCTTTTGGGTCCATCAAATAGGGCTGTCGGAGGTCTCTATTTGTCGGTGGCTCACACGTTGGTTCGGGCTGACAAGGACCCGTTCGTGATGGTTTTAAACGCTGGTTCGCGGCCGGCCGTTATTCAGCAGGGCACTGTGCTTGCTCATGCGGCGCGGGTCCCTGCGGAAGAGCGCCTTGTTGCGCATGTTGATCCAGTCCCGGCGCAGAAAATTCCATCGAGGGAGGACCTTGAATGGGTCGATTCGCTGTGCGCGGACTCGAAGGATTTGTCAAGGGTACAGTTGGGTGCGCTGCGTGCGTTGCTGATAGAATTCTCTGATGTGTTCAGTAAGCACAAATATGACATTGGGTGCACGGACCTGTTGCGCCACCATATTGAAACAGGCGATGCGGCACCGGTCAGGCTAAATCCCTTCCGGCTGAGTCCTGCTGAGAAGGAACACGTTCAGTCGGCCGTCAACGATATGCTGGCGGCCGACATTATTTCGCCTTCTTTCAGTCCTTGGGAGCACCTATCGTGCTGGTTAAAAGCAAGACGGGTCCTTGCGATTTTGTGTAGATTTCGTCGCCTGAATAAAATCTCCGTGGCTGACGCGTATCCGCTCCCAGAATGGACGAGTCCCTCGATGCATTGTCTGGTGCGCGATATTTTTCTACTCTTGATTTATTATCGAGATTCTGGCAGCTGCCACTCGACGACGAGTCTAGACCTAAGACAGCATTTCGGACTCCAGGGGGCCTGTTCCAGTTTAACCGGTTACCTATGGGACTTCACTCGCTCCGCGACGTTTCAGCGCCTTATGGTGTTGGTTTTGTCGGGTTTGCAATGGGATACTTGCTTGATTTACCTAGACGATGTCATTGTTTTCAGTAAAACGTTTGAGGAACACCTCCAGCGATTGAGAGGGGTGTTCTTGCGGATGCGATCGGCTAAATTAAAGTTTAAACCGGCCAAATGCCACCTTCTTGTAAGTCCGTGAGATACTTGGGCCACATTGTCGATTCTTCGGGGATCTCTACCGATCCCGCGAAGACGAACTGTGTCAGTTCATGGCCAACGCCCACGTCGGTTTCGGACGTGCGCAGTTTCATCGGTTTTGCTTCTTACTACCGCCGATTCGTTGAGCATTTCGCCACCATTGCAAAACCCTTGCACGCTCTAACGGCAAAAGGAGTCAAGTTCCGGTGGGGACCGGAGGAGGAGGCCGCGTTCTGCTCCCTCTGGGACGCCTTGGTGGGTGCCCCGCCCTTGCGTTATCCTGACTTTACAAGTCCCTTCTTGCTAGACACGGATGCTAGCAACACGGGCATTGGGGGGGGTGCTCTCACAAGTCGTTGGGGGAGTCGAACGGGTGGTCGCCTATGGTAGCAGGGTTTTGTCGCCGGCGGAACAGCGCTACTGCGTCACCCGTCCGAGTTGCTGGCTATTGTTTTTTTTTGTACAGAATTTAGACCGTATCTCTATGGCCGTCATTTTACGGTCCGGACGGACCACGCGGCGCTTCAGTATTCGTTGAGGGTTCGCCCAACCTCGGGCCAGTTGTCACGGTGGTTGGAAGTCCTCCAGGACTATCAGTTTACGACCACCTACCGTAAGGGGTTGTGCCACACTAACGCGGATGCCCTGTCGCGATTGTCGCCTTGTCACAAATGTGCGTGCTTAATGGGGTCGGCGCGCTGTAAACCGCAAGCTGCGGTAAGTGTGGGGGCGTTGGCCGCGACCGCGGACGCACCGCTTGGTGATGTTCCGCCACCCCTGAGGGAGGGACTCGCTGCCCTCACTGTCTCTGATTGAGTGGGGCCGTCTCCAAATGGCTGACAGCTCCCTGCTAGCGTTGCGTCGCAGGGCGGGGGTCTCGAGGAGGGCCGGGAGCGAACTGGCTCCTGGCTGCTCAAGCAGGGCCTGTTAATGAGATGGGACAATTTCCCGGCGGCACGCACTCGTGGTGCCTTCCGCTATGCGGGGAAAAGTTGTCTTGGCCGCACATGAACGCCTCTTGCATTTGGGGGTAAACAAAACGCTTGCTCTGCTTCAGCGTGACTATTATTGGCGGGGATGGGGAGCGATGTGGTGAATATACTAAAGGGATGTGTTGATTGCGCCAGACGGAAACCGCCGCCCATGACGTCAAATCCACCGCTGCAATCTATTCAGGTCTCGCGCACTAACGAGCTCGTTGCGCTCGATATTTTGGGGCCTTTTCCAGTCACGCCTAGGGTAACAAGTACCTGTTGGTTGGTGTGGAATACTTTACCCGGTGGCCTATGGCGTGGCCACTCGCCAACCAGTCGGCGGCGGCTGTGACGGACGCCTTTGTCCAGGGCTACGTTCTGGACAAGGGGGCTCCCGAACGCTTGCTGACCGACCAGGGGAAATTTTTTTCAAGTAAATTGCTGCACGAGGTGTGCGACCTGTTGGGTACTAAGAAGGTGCGTACCTCCCCGTACCACCCACAGACGGACGCGATGGTGGAGCGACTCCACAGGACTTTGACTTCTATGCTGTGCCAGCAGGTGTGCGAGGCACATGTTGACTGGGACCTGCAGGTCCCGGGGTCCTCGCCGCATATAGAATGGCCCCCATGCAGCAACGGGATTTTCCCCATTCTATCTGATGTATGGTCGGGAAGCCGACCCGCCCATGGAAACTCAGCTGGGACTTTCCGCGCCACGAACGAATTCGAAATTGGCTGAACATATTAAATTTAACATTGATAAGCTGACCGAGGCACGGGAGGCTGCACGGCTTAATTCGAGGTCTCGCCAAATCGCCAACGAGCGTTTGCGTGCACGGAAGGTGTCCGTGCATGACTGGAAACCGGGCGATAGGGCCTGGCTGCACTGCCCTCAGGCACCTTTGGCTACGTCGCCTAAATTGTTGAAGCCATGGCGGGGACCCGTGGAGGTCGTGCGGGTTGCACGCCCCCAGTGTGTTCAGATAAAATGGGGAAAGCGCCGTTGGTACGTCCACCCTCCCGGCTGAAACCGTTCTCGCCTCCATATGGCCTCCCTTTGTGTCGTGAGGACCGAGCATGTGACGTGACCGACGACCCGAGGGGGAGATGTCTCCGCCTGATCCTCACATGTCTCCGCCTGATCCGCTCCCAGGTGTCTTGGAACTGAGCTGCCGACCACCGGCGGCCGGATCCCCGCGACACGGCCGGTCCTTCCAGGCCCGATCCGCGCCTTCCAGGGCTGCCGGAGCCACCAGACGGTCGTCAGCGTCCCGACCCATACGACGGACCGGCCAGGCGGACTCGCGCTAAGTCGCGCAACTTTTCATGACCAACTGAATGAGGGGCCATGCGGCCGGAGCGTCTCGTCACTGCGTTCCTCATCCGCTCGACCGCTCTATCACCCCGGTGGAGGAGCGAGCGGAGGGGGGATCGATAGTTACAGAGACACTGGACACGTTTTTTCTTGGACTTGCTTTTATTGTGTTGTTCGTCGGTTTGTACATAGCTTGTTGTCTAGGTGTTGTGTTGTTGTTGACTTTTATTGGGTTTTTCGTCGGTTTGTACATAGGTTGTTGTATGGTGTTGTGTCGTTGTGTTGTTGTTGTTGTGTTACGGGCACACTGGGGGGTGGGGTTTTTGTTGTTGTTGTTGTTGTGTTGTGTTAGCAGCCGGGGGTGGAGCTGTGGGAGGGGGTGATGTAGTGGTGATACGCGCTGGGTAAGGATCGTGTGCCAGCGCGTAGTGATTGGCTGTGTGTGTTGGTGACGCGCGCTGACGGTGAAGGATCAGGGGTCAGCGCGGGGTCAGAGGTTATGAGGCGGATTGGCTGGGTATCGGTGACGCGCGCTGACAGCGAGGGGATCCTGAGGCAGCGCGTGGGGATTGGTCAATTAAGGGGGTGCTCACGTCGAGGTCCGCATACGCTCCGTCTCCCGGGAGCGGAGGCTATATAAGGCGGTGCGCACAGGCGCACGGAGAGTTGGTGACCAGCGAAGACTGAAGACGGAGGAGGAAGAGATAGGGCCCTGAGGCACCTAGTCCCGCTGTCCTTGTAAGGACCGGGGCCCTGTGTGGCTCAGAGGCGGGACCCTGGACCCGGGCCGAACGTCCGCGTGAGGGCCGGCCCGCGGGACCCAGAGGTTGTGACCCACGCCCAAGCTGGGGTGGGCCTGTAGGTCCACGGACACTACGGGCTGGAGTGGCTGTGAGCGTGCAGCGTGAGTGTAGTGTGAGCCGTAGTAACGCATGTGTCAAGTGGAGTGTGTAGTGAGAGAAGTAGTGACCACACGTGTCAAGTGGAGTGTGTAGTGTGAGAAGTAGTGACCACACGTGTCAAGTGGAGTGTGTAGTGCGAGAAGTAGTGACTACACGTGTTATCGTGAGAAGACAAGGTTTAATAAAAAGTGTGCTACCGTCAAGTGGTTTCCTGCCGTCATTCCGAATACTTCACTAACAATTTGTTTGTTTGGGTTACGCCACGTGGTATTTGTACATGCCAGACATAGAGCAGACATTCATGGAATTCATAATACATACTTTTTTTGGTTAGATCGTGTGCATATAAATGTGGCGTTCACCCAAGTCCACCCGACACAACCATTTAGTAAGGGTTTGTCACGTGCACAAAACGTGCCAATTAGAGACTAGTTCAGCAATAACCGGTTGTGTTTGGAGAGTAAACCCACTGCAACATTTACAATTTGAGTTTGACGGTTTGCTGGTGATTACAACAACAACCAGCTTCATCAAGCTATTGCCAGAATTGTAAGAAGACTTCCTGTTTCCGGTATTATACTGCTTTAATGTCATGCTGCGAACCTTACACTCAGTGGCAGTGCGGGTGGTAACATGCTGCCCTTACTGTGTGGACCGGATGTCACATGAATGAATATCAGGAAGTAGCTCTGTAATGTCTACTTCTGTGGGTTATTCTCTAACACAGAGGTGGTTTGCACTTCTCTGCAAGAATTTCAAATACATATTAAGTACGATCCTCGACTATCCACTTTAACGAAGGGGATGACGGCCACGGAGATAAATAAAAATCGTGGATAATCCAAAAATATTAATTTTCGATGCAAAAAAGTTACGAAAGTTGTGGGTTATATACGAACTAAATGAACTAATAAAAATATATATTTAGAACTAATACTAACGATCGACCGATCGATGCGCGTACGCAGTGGCTCACTAAGTGGACCGCAGAGCCACACCTATTAACACCAAATCAGCCCACTTTGTAAAGTGTTTAACTAAATTTTGACTTAAAACTTTCGTGACTGCAGGAATTCATATTCTTGGTTCTTTCGACAAAGTCACGTAAATAGAAAACNAAAAATAAACATTTTTGGAAAAAAAAAATTTTTTATTAGAAATAAAAATATAATATTGAAAATAATAAAAGCAAAAAACCCACGACGTTTCGATCGCAACACAAGTGGTCTTCATCAGGAGCCTGATCGAAACGTCGTGGGTTTTATTGCTTTTATTATTTTCAATTTATTTCAATTTTTTATTAAATATATTTCAATATTTAAAATTTTTATTTGTATAAAATGTTAATTTTTGTTTTCTATTTACGTGACTTTACCAAAAGAACCAAGAATATTAGTTTAACTACTGTACCGTAGGCGTGATCACGTGGTTTTCGGATTAACATATTTGTTCAGTTTAAGCAAGTGACTTGTGAAAAAACATTTCCAAGAATAACAATGAATGACAATGTTTAAAATTATTAATTTGGGCTTAAGGAAAATCCATGAGTTATTAGTCATAATCTCAGGTGCATGGTTAATCTGAAAATCGGATAAACCGCACGTGAATAATCGAGAGTACTGTATTTATACTTTGCCCGTGACAAGACACTGATAATGAAATGGGGGATGAGAATGGGGGGGGGGGGAACTAAGCATTAAGAATCAAAGAGTTGTGTCTTGGACTTTTATGGTGTAGATCAATTCGCCCAGACTCAAAGAGCCAGGCACCTTTAACAGCATTGCCTTCCAGGCTGCTTCGTTTTAGAATGTTGCTGTGTTGGCCGTTAAAAACATTCAAACCTCTTGTCCGCAAACGGAATGGCCTCATACATGGCAGTATAATCTTCACGCGCGTGGTTCATCTTGTGACTCTCGTACGGGCGAAGGTCTTCGATTACCTAACAACAACAGCAATCCAAGATAGACCATTACATTGAACGCGTTAGGCCCAGGGGGTTCTTCAACATATTCCGGTAATGGGCAATACAAATTGCCGTGGGTTTTTATCGGCATTTCAAATGGTCACGGTATTGGCTTGCGACGCCAATCTTTCTTTCCAGATCTCACTCAGATCCGGAGGAATGATTTGTTTTGCGAACAGTGGAAAAACCATAAGGTATACATCGTCTTCTTGGTTCTTTCGGTAAAATCACGTAGAAGGGAAGTAATAAAATAATAAAAATAAAACATAATAAAATCATTCTCACAACGTTTCGGCCACAACGCAAGTAGCCGTCTTCAGGTGAAGAATGAAACACTGCTAAGCTTGGAGCGTATATATAAGCTGGGTTGGAGGTGGAAGAAGAGCGCCTTGACAAAATAATTTGCATATCAAGAGGAATTTAGCATATTATGGGAAATGCGTAGGAGGTNGGCGGGGGGGGGGTTTTCAAAATCATATTATGCCCATGCATTATGCAGGATTAGCAGCATCAGAGGGAGGGGGTAGCATTAACAAAGGGAGGGAATGTTAATAGTATGTAGAAGCCACGAAACATGTCAATGGAGAGCGGTGGCAGGAGGCCCGCAGCAGAGCAAATAATGCATTCCCTGTGGAGAACACAAGATACACAGTCAATGCCAGTGAGTGGACTGTGGTCTGAAAGTCACCATACACGTGAACAACAATCAGTTAAGATCCGAAATGGTTTCTTACGTCCTTCCAATGATTGCTGAGCCAGAATCCATCTTCTCGATTGAAATTGTCTCTGTGTTTGTATATGTGGATCGTCTCATGAACGAATCTCTCATGGTAGCCAGATGGCTTGCAGATAACCTCTGTCTTGGAGAAGTCAATGTCATGTGAGCCACTGAATTGTAAAAAAAAGGTATACATCGGTTTAAAAGTTTTCTGTAAATGTTAATTCATTCGTTTTCAGTCCTGGTGAGGGTCATGGTGGCAGCATGTTGAGTATGGCTGTCCAGACCTCCCTTTCCTTGGCAAATGACTCTAGCTCTTCCTTGGGATTTCCCAGGCATTCCCAGGCCAGCTGAGCGACATAGTCCCGTCAGTATATCCTGTGACGGCCCCATCTCAACTGGCTGCTCTCAATCTGGAGAAGCTGCTGCTCGACTCTGAGGCTCTCCTGGATTACTGAGATTTTCACCCAATCTCGGAGAGTGAGTCCAGCAACCCTGCGGAGAAACCTAATTTCGGCCCTTGTACCCGCGATCTCATCCGTTCGGTCATTACCCCACGCTCCTGACCATATGTGAGGTTGGGAATGTAGATCGAACTGTATTTCGAGAGCTTGGTTCCAGAACTCAGCTGGTGCTTCATTATCATGGAACGGTACAGTACCTGCAAAATTGCGGAAGCCACTCCTACTTGCCATCATTCTCAAAAAAGACTGAGGTACTTAAACTCCTCCACTAAGGGCACCTGTTCCCCCTCACCGGGAGAAAAAAATCCATCTCCCAGGAGTGAACCATGACCTCAGATTTGGAGGTGCTGATCTTCATCCCAGCTGCTTCACACTGGGCATCAAACCGTTAAAGCGCATGCTGGAGATGACAGACTGACGAAACAAAGTAGACAATGTCAACTGCAAAATGTAGCGACGCCACCTCCATGCCTCCTTACTGGATACTCTCCTTATCTCGGCTGCTCCTTGATATCCTCTCCATGAAATCCACATACATGAGTGGAGACAAGACGCACCCTTGGCAGAGTCCAACATGCACAGTGAACGACTTTGATTTAAACCAAGAATACGGACATAGCTCTCTCTAGGGAATAGATTCACCGTATAGCACACAAAAGTGGCACCAGTACATCATACTCCCGCAGCACCTCCCACAAGACATTCTGGGAACATTGAGAGGGAAAAGAGCTGGTCCATTAATACCATGACGGAATCCACATTGTTCCTCCTGAATCTGAGGCTCGACTGGCAGAGCACTCCTCTCCAGCATTCCGGCATAGGTTTCACCTGGGATACTGAAGAGTGTGATTCCTCTGTAGTTGGAGCACACGCATTGGTCCACTTTTTACAAATTGGAAACACAANCCCAATTTGTCTATCCAGAGCATGTTAACCATTACTCATATCCTATTCAGCACTTTAAACAACTCTGAGCGAATTTTGTCCACCCCAACAGCTTCGTCACATTAAGGCCCTTGACCACCACAGCGACTTGAGCAGCCGTGATGGATCCGACCCCCCAACTGATTCGAGAGCTGCCTCCTGAGTGGGCGGCATGTCCACCGGATAAGATGCTCCTCAAAGTGTTCATTCCACCTCCCGACTATCTCCTTAGTTGAGGTCAATGTTACACCACCCTTACTGAAAACTTCTACTGCTGCCACCCTCTTGGCAAGCCGGTACCTCTCAATTGAGTAGGGAGACATTTTTTTCCCCAAGCATCGCTCGAAAAACCTCCTTCAACATAACAGCTTTCCTCACCACTGGTGTCCAACAGTGGGTCTGAGGGTTGCCGCCATGCTAGGTACCAGCTGCCTTCAGGCCAATGTCCACGACCTCCCTTGGAGTGCAGGAAAAGTTTTCTCGGGAGGTGGAATTTGAAATATTTCTACACTGGGTTTTCCACCATACCTTCCCAGAAAATATCTTATCAGTGCCCCAAGCATCAGATCCAACTTAGCACCAGGTGGTGTACAGTTGACAGCTCTGCTCCTCTCTTCACCCGAGTGTCCAGAACATATGGCCTTAGGTCCGATGATACAACTATAAAGTCAATCATTGACCTTCTGTCCAAGGTTCTCTGGTAACAATTAGACTTATGAGCATCCTTGTGTTTGAACACAGTGTTTGTTATTATTGACATTCCCTGACTAGCCAGAATTCCAATAACATCTCTCCACTCGGCTTCAGATCAGGGGGCCATTCCTCCAAATGATGCCTATCTAGGTATCTCCATCGTTTCCCACGTGAGCATTGAAGTTGAGCAGTAAGACTATGGAGTCGGTAGGCAGCACTACCGTTATTTGTCTGGAACCTCCCCAGACCTTTTCGCCAAGGGAGACCCTACCAGGAGGACAAGACTCCAGGCGACATAGCTCTGAGCGTCATTGGAACACATAAACCCACCACCACGATAAGGTCACGATCCTTCGGTGGGGTTTTCTGTAAATGATGAGAGTAAAACGTGCGATTGTGTCTATTGAATCGGTCCTGCCACCATTCTTCGTCTGTCATGTAACATCACCACATTGCGTGAAACCAACTCATTAAGTTAACATTGTGGCCTTATTATGATAAGTATTGTTATGTCATGAGCCTCTCCCCACTGTAACCAGGCAAGGGCTTGTCCATGTAAATGTCGCAAGGCACAAATCATTGGTGGGTGACAATCACCACATTCAACACAGTAGTAATCTTTAGCGACCATTTTTTGGGTTCGATCATGTAAATATAACTGTGTCGTTAAACCTGCCGCCACCACCCCGACTCAGCCCATCTGCAAGGTGTGTCACGTAAACAAAATGTACCAATAAGTTACTAGAAACCAGTGTGTTGGAGAGTAAACAGTACGACGTGTCGCCACTAATTACAACAACCACTTACCAAGCGACAACTCTACATCAGATGGGATTTATTCGCATAAGAATNAAATAACAGAAATACATTTAAATACTCCAAACAACTGTCGCAGTTGCAGAACATGCTTGCCAACAAGGAATTCAAGTGATTTTTAAAACGTTCATGTGTTGTGTAAAACTAATTATTACTCAAACAATTAATTAAGAAATTTACATTGAGAGAATCAAAATAATTAACCGTCACTACAGCCTTAGGCTGCTGGGAAGAATATTATTAGTTATCACCTTCCGTTTTATGCCGTGACAAGGCATCGTATTACTGATTAATGTGTGCCAATCATTTGGACAATGCATATATTATCATAGTGGTTTTGTTTGCATTTGATCACAAGTATTGTGGTTAATGCACACATGATTCCTTGTAAAAGGTTTCAGTTTTGTTGCCAGAAAAAAGGAAGAGCTCATTATATGACGGTAAAATCTTGACTTAAAGCTTTCGTGACTGCAGGAATTCATATTCTTTGGATCTTTCGGTAAAGCCACGTAGATAGAAAAAATAAAAAAATTAAATATCACGACGTTTCTATCGCAACACAAGCATTCGTCATCAGGTGAAAAATATAGCGGGAGAGCTGCTGAAGCAGGATATAATAAAGGTTTGAGATGGTATAGCCCAAGGGTAAGTGATGATGATAGCAGTGGTGATGGTAGTAGTGATGATGGTAGTAGTGATCGTAGTAGTAGTGATGGTACTAGTGATTTACCTACGTGGCTTTACAGAAAGACCCAAAGAATATGATTAACGGTGATTAACCCACCTGTTCCATACAAACATAATCCATTATATTATGATTACAATTAAACCACCCCTCTAGCTCTCCGCATCTGATTGCCTCACAGTGATGACGTCATTAAGCTCCATTTAAGGCTGGAAGCAAGGGATTCTCTTTACATATATAAGTAGTGTGTGTGTATAACATCTGAAAGCGCGCGATGCATTGACTATCTTTGTGCGATGGTCAGCCAAAAGCAGCTGCTGCTGAGGATGAGCGGAGTTGGCATGATGATGGTTTATGCTCCTTGAGATCAACGAGGTATTGTGGTTCCTTTGTGGCGTGCACTTTGTGTGTGTAGTGAGCGTGAAATGTTGAAGCGGATACAAAAATAAAGTCACGTAGATGGAAATTACAAATAAAGAAAATTAAAATAAATTGGTATGAATTCCTGCAGTCACGAAAGCCTCAAATCAAGATTACAAAATAAAGTTAAGCAAAAGGAAGCACAAAACCCTGATGTTGAATTTTTACTTAAAAATTTCGTGACTGCAGGAATTCATATTCATGGTTCTTTAGGTAAAGTCACGTAGCTTAAAAAAATTTAAATTAAAATAACGTGCTTTTTAGCTTTTATTTCTATTAGAATTATTTTTTTATTGTATTTTCTTTTTATTTTCTATCTACGTGACTTTACCTGAAGAACTATGAACCTGATATTGAAGTTGCATGTTATCACCTTCCACAGGATCTGTGTGAGTTTCTCCGAGAAAACTCCACACTCGATGTGAATTGGGTAAATGTAGGAGTAAATCACGAGGCAGCCACGCGGTTGCAGCACACGCTCGACTTCGTGCATGAACCTGGCAGGTCGAACCAATGCGCTGACACGAAGGCGGTCAGCAGCGACACGGAGCCATCATCTACGGGAAGGTTCTCAGCTGGCCCCACCCTACAATGGTGGGTGGGGGGCGAAAAAAACAACCGAATGTGCATCGTGGCTTGTTCATTGTTACATGAAGTGACACAAACAGAAGACAAAGATGCCCTGCTTAGCCTGTAATATTCTGTTGGGGACGAGTGCTGTAAGTATCGAGCAGTGGTGCCTTTGAAGGCCCGGCACTGTGGCGCACGATTGGGTGGGGTGATCAGCATAACGCCCTCTGCCGCCTTATTTCCCCGGTGGCGATATTTACTACATATCGCACCAAATAACTAATTTAAGGCCAAGTCGATCTAGGGATGCCCAGGACCAGTCCAAATAATCGTCGCCTTATTGGTGGTCGTGAGTGGGAATCAAACTCGGACTTCAGAGCCAGAGACGGTGTGACATGGCTCCTGGNTCCATACATTTGCACAGCATGCTCACATAGTAGTAGAATGCCCATCAATGTTAAAACCATACTTAAAAACTACCATCTTTTGGGTGTCCATCTGTAATCAATACATGTGTAGAGGAGTAAAATGGGGACGTGACGTCATGCGCGCTGGGCGGCTCGATGATGTCATGTCTGATAGAGTTTTTAAGGGAGACCTGTGACGAAAGCGGGGTCACTGTGGGAACGGGTAAGTAAGAAGGGTGAAGAGCCCACTTCTGACACCAAATGTAATGAGTTCAATTTAGGCGCACACACTTCTTGGGAGCCACACTCATTTATTAGAACATAAGTATTATAACACTGTACATTACACATAGGGTGGTGACCACCGACTTACTCTAGCTAACACACACTTCTCTAACTCTCAGCTACTCTAGCGTGACCAGCCAGGTGGGCTACTGGCAGTCCGCTGACTGGAAGCTTGACTCTTCTTGGCGTCTTCACGATGCATCTTCATTCTTGGCATGGGCAGCCTCGAACCTCGTTAGGAGGCTGCTTATATGGGCCTCGGCGTGCCCGGGCCCCACCCGGCCACGCCTCCCTTCGAGAACCCTCTCGAAGTCCCCTGCTGTCCACGTGCCCCCGAGGTGCCCCCTGGGCCCCCGGCCCCCACTGGGATCCGGTCACATGTCCAGCCGGGATCACAGAGAGTACCACGACCTCATACCACCCCGTGGCCTCCCGAGTCCAGAACCGGCCCTGACGTCATTCCCGCCTCCAGCCGGGATGACGTCATGTGTGGTGAGAGGGACACATGATGTATGGCCCAGAACCTTCTAGTAGGATCTAGAAGGGGGCGTGGCGAGGGTGGAGCCAGCCATGCTCAGGGCATAAAAGGGAGGTCCCGAGACCGATCGAGGCTGTCTGTGGAATGGAACCCGTCGGTGCTACATCTCTTCATCCTCAGGCCTCGGTCTTCGGCTTTTACGTTTGGCATCGTGGGTCAGGCATGTGTTACTGACTGATCCGGTTATGTAGTTANCTCATTGTGGTCTAGTCACCCGTTGTGGTCTAGTTAACCTGTTGTACGTTTATGTAGTTACCTGTTGGGTGTGAGAATAAACGTGTTGCCTCCAAGTTCAAGTGTGTGCCTGGGAACCCACTCCACATGGAATTAAAGCTACTCTGCCTTGTTACGATTCTCCCATGAGTTTAATGTCCCGCACGTGACAAGCATGTTCTTTGGTGGTGTAAAAATAGACCACAACAGTGAAAAATGCATTGTTCTAAAGTTAGAGGGTTGCAATACACGGATATAAAAAGAAACATCGATGTTCAGACGTACATGTATTTTTGCTATCCTTTAATTGGTGGCAGGGCAAGTGATGCCACCACAATATTACGACCCCGCGGTAGCTAGGACATGTTAGCTACCTTTCCTGGTACACAGGAGGTCGTGGGTTGATCCGACCGGACACCTGTATATTTTGAGTTTGCAAGTTCTCCTGTGGTCGTGTGGATTTTTTGGGTTTCGGTTTTTCTGCACATTTTATAACCGTGCGTTTAAAGTATTCGGCTGCTATAATTTCCACGTGATAAACCACTTCGCTGATCTATCATTTGTGGCCAGGTACTTCTGAAAAAAGCTATAAGCTCAGTGGGCGTTTCCGGTAAAATAAAAAATATAGTTTAGTTTTTGTTATTTATATGGCATGATATAATACACAAACATCGCCACCAAATCAGCCTCTAATCTCTCTTGACTCACTCAATCCAAACACACTTCGTGTGGATGTTTGAATGCATGCCCATGGAAGGCCGCAGGTCCTTTATCTCTGCGCGTGGTTGTGAACCTACTGATGTTGTCGGGATGTTTGGCGCGCATCGCCTCTTCAATCTGCGATGGGCTCACATCGATCCCCAACACTTTTGTGCTGATAGAAGCCAGAAGCTCCGTGCCTGGCCGCTCCCACAGCCAACGTCCACAGCGAGGGTGGGCTTTGTCCGTCTACACACACACACATGGGATTAGTGGCTTACAATGTAGCTGTTCGCTCCCCAAGCCTTTCTACAATTATTTCAGATGGACGTCGAGCATGTAACCTGGGTATGGTTTCCAGAGTGTCGCAAACTGGATGTGACAGAGCTAAAGGACATATGTGGTCTTTCAAAGTTGACCTTAACTCAATACACATCTGTTACGAACTCATAACGGCGAAAGTAAATAATATTGTAATCTCAATCGATTGAAAGGATGCTACACCTCCACAGTATGTGATCAATGAGACTTCCATGGTACAGGGGGTCCCCAATATACGTCGTTAGATGTATGGTGTTTCGCACTCAGTTCGCGACTTATGATAAAACATACTGTACACTAGCATTTCGCGCATGCGCCGTCGCTGTCCTCAGTCCCATCGTGTTCTCTCAAGTAACGGATTGAGACAAAGGACTCCATGACTTTGAAATCACTCGGGTTTGAAATCGGGCCATAGTTTTCAGTTCACTATGGCTCTCAACAACTTTTTTCGAGCGTGTTACCTGCGCCATTTTAAATGGTCTGGGAGAAAGGGCAATGGACTGTAATAAAAGTACACTGCGATTCAATATGATTTCAGGGAACCNAATGGGTGGGGGGGGGGGTAACTCAAAGATTTTGCGAGTGATCTGAACTTCTTATATCAGAAATAAAAGGTTTAAAGATGAGAACCCAATGTAGCAGACTAAGTCTAAGGTGTGGCCACCTGCGTGAGTAGGGCCCTGCACATAGTGAAAAATAAATGAGTCTAAGAGGCTAACACATCTCTCACTGGAGTGGTAGATGGGAATTTACATGAATGTTAAAGTCCCGCATTGCAGAATCTGATTGAATTTAGGGCATATCGTTGAGAGGAGATGAGGTAAGTCTTCAAAGAAGGTAGTGGTTGGACCGAGCGGATGGTAAAGCAGAGTATTGCAGTGTTGAAATGTTTTCCACAGAGTAATGTTGAAAGAATGGAACATAGGTAGTGATGTTGAATGGAGGTTTGTGATACTGTGGATACATGCAAGCCCTCCTCCACGACCAGAAGACCGGGGTCTATTGTGAATTTTAAAACCTGAAGTGTTGCCTCATTAGGCACACATGGTGGAAGCTCTCTGCCAGATCTCAGTCAAGCACATGAGGTCGCCGACAGTCTTACGGATCACGCCATCTCCTGGGCTATGTCAGCTGGCCGCTCAATGTCGCTGTGGCATTATTTCTCGCGACGCATGGATGCCTGTGGGATGTGCCTTCGCCGCCTTGTCCTTGTCTGTGTTGTGCGTCTTGCGTCTCCTGTCTGTCTCCTTGTATTTTGTCCCTCTGTGCAGCTGTTTGTCCTTCACTTCCCTTTGTACTGGTCCCTGTCAGGTGTTTCCAGTCTTCCGTGTCTATGTCCCAACGTCTGTCTGTTCATCTAGTGCTCCTGCGCGTGCTTTTCTGTCTACTATACCCGTGTTGTTTGTGCGAGTCCGAGTCCCTGTGTGTCTTTGTTAACGGTGTGCCTGTGTTTGTTCCCCACTCACTAACTCAGTTCTTATGCATTCACGCACCCAACCACTCACTCACCCACTTCCTACTCACTTCCCACCCGTTCATTGCATAGCACACCCTCTTATGACCATTCTTTACGCACTCATCCATCCAATCAATTCCCATTTCCTAATAACCCATTCACACGTACACGAATTCAATAATAATTCACTAACTCATGCGTATTTGCACTGCTCCCATGTAAACCTCTTGCATATCTCCAACTCATTCATTCAGCAACACATTACTCACTCACCACGTACTCCCCAATAACTCTTAGTCACTCAATTACCCTCATATCCAATTTCACCCCTTTCAACTCAACAACAACCGTCATTCGCCATAAGTGGCAGGGATGNCACCACGCCACTGATGCAATGCTATGTTCANGTTAAGGCCACGTGAAGTGTCAAAATGCCCGCTGGCAGACCCACGTACCATGGGTCGACTGACTGAGATGACTGGCTGATGCACCACCTTTGTCCCCCACTGTGCCACCTTTCTGTTTTTAGCCACCAGACGCGCCGCTCCCTGTTGTGAGCGTTGCTCCTCTGCCCTCCGTTGTTGCTAACTGCCTAAACTGCCCAGTAGCGTCCTTCAATGATTTTGAGCTCCTTACACAATACAGCCTGGTTAAACCCAGGATAGTTCGTAGGCAGGCCAGCCAAAATGTTTACAACCAGTGAAGATGTCCATTAGGGGGGTCCACGTTTCACAAGCATAGGAAAGGTAAGTCATGACCGTGGCCGTGAAGACCGAAGCTTCGTGTGGAGTGACAGACCAGGTACTTCCACACAACGTTACACAGCCGATTAAAAGATATGCCACTTGTCTGATTCGGAGTGAGACCTCTGCTGTCAAACCAAGCCGGTCGTGAGCACACCGCCCAGGTATGGAAAACTCTCAACTCTCCACAACTGCCCATCGCCAATTAGCAGTTGTGGGGTGGAGTGTAATGGTACAAAATACCCAGGCAGGTGCTTAGTTTTGGTGGGGCTGATGGTTAAGCCCCACCTCTTATTGGTATGCTCCAGGTCCAGCAGCAGTGCCTGCAACTCCTCCTCTGATTGAGCAGCAATCACCAGATCATCGGCATACGTAACATGGTTGACCAATAGGGAGCCATCCCTTGATCACACCTGGGCATCGATCAGTCTCCCATTTTATCTTAATAATTCTTGCCAATACCTTTCCCAGCACACTGAGGAGGGAGATGCCCCTGTAGTTGTGACAGTCTGTGCGGTCCCCCTGTTGTATATGTCGGATTATGAAATTTTGATGAAAATAATAAAAATCTCTTAAATCTTAAAAATGCATAAATCGCATAAATTATGTTAATATATGTAATTACGTTCTAAATTATGATAATCACGGAGATAATCGTGTAATTTATGCGGATGCTTGCAATTATGTTAATGTATGCAGTTATGATAATTAAGCTTGCTTCGTTATCCAGAGTTGTATCAATCAGGATAAAACGATTATCTTTGCTTAACATTTATTGATTATCTTAGTGTGTTTATGTTATGTTAGGTCTCCAAATTCATATCTCAACGCAGGTTACAGTTCTTATGAATAAGACAGTTTTGCATGGTCTTGGAAAGAAACACTCAAGATACTTCTGTGTTAAACAATTTTAATTCTAACAAAATATGACACCCTATGATGCGACGGTCGTGTTCGGAATTATCGACGGTACCATTGGGGAGACTTCTCTCAGTGAGCAATACTCTTAACCATCAAGGCTTACGTTATTTCACTTTGGCAACCGCACATCTCATTATTCCTACCGCGAACCGAGTACAACCGGCGACTGGCGGGGTTTTGGAACAAGCGTGCAACGATATTCATATTGTAATAAAGGACTCTGTCACACGATGTTGATCTCCGTCGGTCCTTTATTTGTGTTCATCTTCCGCTCACCCGCTGGCCTCCTCCTCGGCCCAGCGTCGTCTCTCCTTGCGCCCCGCAACTCTGCAGCTACCCTGCTGCTCCCTATGCAGCCCCATTGCTGCTCCGCTATGCAGCTACTCTGCTGCCTGTGCAACCTCGCACCCTCTGCTAGCCTCCGCTAGTTCTGCAGCTACTCGGCTGCTCCGTGCAACCTCGCACGCCCTGTGCTAGCCTCTGCTAGCTCTGCAGCTACTCGGCTGCTCCGTGCAACCCCTGCACGCCCTGTGCGCCCTGCGCACTCTGCTCTCTCCTCACACCGCTGGCTGGCGCCGTCCGATGAGCCCCTCAGCCACCAGGCTGAGGCACGGCGACCACCCAACGTGGTCTCCCTCTTCACTCCCTCGACTCACCTGATGTCTTCCGGTCTCCTTCCTATAACCCCTCGCCCACGTGACCCTGACTCCTCCCTCTCCCACGTGACCCTGACTCCTCCCTCTCGGATCGTCACATCCGACCTGCCCATTTACGCTCACACTAAAATATGACGGACGATAAAAGCACCTATTGTATCCCAAAGGCGAAGCGTACGTCAATCGATTCGTCGGCAAAATTATATTTGTTAACGGAATGTTTGAGACAATGGTGGGTGAGGGCGGGTGTTTGTGGGAGAGCGTATCTGGCTCTGCTTTAATTAATTCTTAGGCGAGACTCTGACAAAGAAACAGGTATGACACGATATTCTCTCTCTGTAAACGTGTAGAGTCGTAATGAGGATTTCTAGAGTTTTAGTTTGCATCGACGAATCTATTGGTCGCTTATGCGATAAGAGAAAACGAAAATGAAAAGGCAAGAAAAGTAAACCTCACACTCCTATAACCGACGGACTCTTAATCACACGATGGGCCACGATTCCTCATGGCCAGCTGGTGTTCAACTTTATAATTAGTCTTCTGATGATTGTCTAGGGTTGGTCCCACTGTGAGAGAGGTGGATTGTCTCTTGGATAAATTCTTGCATGCCCCGGGGAATGTAGATGTGGGTGTGTGTATGTGCTTCCTTGGGTTTGTGAGTGGAAGAGGTGATACGAACGGATCGGAGATTTCCTCTCGCCCGTGCGGGACTGCAGCCGCGATGTTCTCCGCTGGGAGATGAGCGGCGTCGGCCCGCTGCTGTTCATGGAGAGGCTTGCCCGCTGGGTGGTGCCTGGCGGCGCTTGGCGGCGCTTGGCGGCCCTCAGCACAGGCACCCGTACTCTGTGACTCTGATGGCGACGCTCGTTCTTTCTCTGTAGCTCTGACGGCACGGCGGCTCGTTCGGTAGGCTCTGGCACTCTCTCTCCACTGCCGAATGTCAGTCCGGTTTTCGTCGGATGACCCCCCCCCCTCTTTCCAGAAT
Source organism: Lethenteron camtschaticum (assembly GCA_018977245.1). Taxonomy (NCBI): domain Eukaryota; kingdom Metazoa; phylum Chordata; class Hyperoartia; order Petromyzontiformes; family Petromyzontidae; genus Lethenteron; species Lethenteron camtschaticum. Next base: position 1,380,684 of record MU249642.1, read on the forward strand.
TATTACGGACAGCTGCTTCTTTGAAGAACTTTATTCCTCCAATAATTCGCACAAACAGACACACACACGGACGCAGATGTGTCCATGCACACAAACAAAAACAGAATTATATGGTTCCGGCCTTTTGAACAACTCGAAATAAACAGAGTGGATTTTCCCGATATAAGCCAAGGCACAATCCCAACAATGATATACCACCGGGGTCAGCGTCCCACCAGGGCTCCGCCCCTCACCTCGTCTCGTCACCGCCAACGAAGGAGCTCTCTCATCATCCAGAATGGCGATGTTCGCGGAGTAGCGACGTGCATTGACAAGCTGAGTATGCACCACCTAAGAAGAATCGCTACACTGAGCCGCCGAGCTGCGAGTGAAACTGACGGAGATTCCAGTTATCATTCTCGAGCCAACGAAGATATCCAACGCCCACCCAGCAACGAACGAAAGCATCGTTCATCGCCAGAGCGACAACCAGCAAGCAACCTGGAGAAAGGGTGGAAATCGCCAAGCGTCGACCAAGCGAGCAAAGCAGAGAGCACGAAGCAGTGGAGAAAGCCTGATCGAACGGCCGTGAGGAAGAGGACAGCGCCATCGAATGCGCCGTGTGTTTAATACACACACACAGATCGACCAGCACCAACGAGAACCGACTCGTCATCCAGCAGTGGAGAGAGAGAGTGTCAGAGCCTGCCGAACGAGCCGTCGTGCCGTCAGAGCTACAGAGAAAGAACGAGCGTCGCCGTCAGAGTCACAGAGTTCGGGTGCCTGCGCCGAGGGCCGCCAAGCGCCGCCAAGCGCCGCCAGGCACCACCCAGCGGGCAAGCCTCTCCACGAACAGCAGCGGGCCGACGCCGCTCATCTCCCAGCGGAGAAAGTCGCGGCTGCACCCCGCATGGGCGAGAGGAAATCTCCGATCGTTCGTATCACCTCTCCCACTCACAAACCCAAGGAAGCACATACACACACCCACATCTACATTCCCGGGGCATGCAAGAATTTATCCAAGAGACAATCCACCTCTCTCACAGTGGACCGACCCTAGACAATCATCAGAAGACTAATTATAAAGTTGATCACCAGTTGGCCGTGAGGAATCGTGGCCCATCGTGTGATTAAGAGTCCGTCGGTTATAGGAGTGTGAGGTTTACTTTTCTTGCCTTTTCATTTTCGTTTTCTCTTATCGCATAAGCCACCAATAGATTCGTCGATGCAAACTAAAACTCTTGAAATCCTCATTACGAATCTACACGTTTACAGAGAGAGAATATCGTGTCATACCTGTTTCTTTGTCAGAGTCTCGCCTAAGAATTAATTAAAGTAGAGCCAGATACGCTCTCCCACAAACACCCGCCCTCACCCACCATTGTCTCAAAATTTCGTTAACAAATATAATCTTGCCGACGAATCGATTGACGTATGCTTCGCCTTTGGGATACAATAAGTGCTTTTATCGTCCGTCATATGAATATCGTTGCACGCTTGTTCCAAAACCCTGCCAGTCACCGGTTGTACTCGGTAGGCGGTGGGAATAATGAGATGTGTGGTTGCCAAAGTGAAACAACGTAAGCCTTGATGGTTAAGAGTATTGCTCACCGAGAGAAGTCTCCCCAACGGTACCGTCGATAATTCCGAACACGAGAGTCGCATCATAGAGTGTCATATTTAACACGAAAGTATCTTGAGTGTTTCTTTCCAAGTCCATGCAAAACTGTCTTATTCATAAGAACTGTAACCTGCGTTGAGATATGAATTTGGAGACCTAACATAACATAAACACACTAAGATAACCAATAAAATGTTTAATCAAAGATAATCGTTATCCCGATTGATACAACTCTGGATAACGAGGCTAAGCCTTAATATCATAACTGCACACATTAACATAATTGCAAGCATCCGCATAAATCACTACGATTATCTCTATGATTATCATAATTTATGCATATTCTTACAAACATTAACATAATTTATGCGATTTACGCATTTTTTAAATTTCATTATTTTTTATTATTATAAAAAATTCATAATCCGACATATACAACACCCTTCATCAAGAAGAGGAACACCAGGGCATCCTTACAATCCTGCGAAACCCGTCCAGTGGTACTATTATCATATCATTTAGGGCAGTCTGTGCACAAAAGCCACCCTTCCTCAGCATTTCACTTGTGAGATCATCTCTACCCAGTGTTTTTCCTGCTCTCTGACTCCGGATTGCATTCTGTACTTCCTCAACAGATGGCACCTCAGCCAGCCACTCACAGGAGGTGACTACTTCTTCCAATATTTGAACCACCGCAGCCTCAAAAGGGTCATCCCACTTGCCCCTTGAGTTTTCCTAGGCTGAGGGATTTGTGATCACGGGCATACTCCATCTCCTCAGCAACACGTGACCACCACACATGCTTGCAGTGCCTCACGGCTCACTAAACCTCCTGGAATGTTGTAGACTGTGAGAGAGGGCCTGTCGGTTTTTTCAGCCAGCCTGAACATCTACTTTGTTAACCAGGGTCTCTGGGAGGTTTGGACCGTGCACCTAAGCAGCCATTGCAGTGGCATGAGCCACAGTCCTAAACCTCGCCCATTTCCCCTCGGCATCAGGAGTGGGGAACGATGCCAACCCCAGCTGCAAGCGATGATGCTATTCTCGCTCGCAACTTTCATCAGCTCGCTGAAACCAGGGCACTTTGTGTTTTAATGGGGTCCTGGGTGGATATCTATCGCTGGAGTGGAAAATGGCAGGCATATCTTATAGATGACAAGCCGATGGTCAGTTTTCATATCAGCTCCATGGTAGGCCCTGATTTCAAGGACATTCGCCCGCATCCACTCTTCTGGTCACTATATAGTCCAGCAGAGGATCTTTCTTGGACCCGGCGTGCCTCCATGATGTTGTGTGGATGCGCCGATCCCGGAAAAGCGTGTTGTTAATTACAAGCCCATGGGCTGCACAAAAGTCTAGCAGCCTCCTAATGTTGTTATTGAGCTGATCTGGCCCATGCCTCCCAATCACTCCAAACCAGGTGCCAGCGTCATTACATACTCGGGCATTAAAGTCACCCAACAGGATGGCTCTATCCCAAGGGGGCAATTTAGCTAGCACCGGCGACAGGAGGTCATAAAGGCATCTCACTCATCGGCCTTGACTGCATTCCTCCATTGATGTTTATCTTCGGTGGGGCATAAGTAACCACGACCACCACTCCTCACCTCAGGTTGATTGGAAGGGGAACCCAAAGTAGCCTGGTGCTTACAGCTTCCCACACCTCCCTGCCATGCTCACACACCGCCTTCATTCTTTTGTTCAGGAGAAGAGCCACTCCCTGTTGTTTGGCAGTCTCCTGCCCCGAATATAGGACTGTCCACCCCTCATGGTGGCAGGAGCCAGAGCCAGTTTACCGGACCTCCTGAATATCGCAGAGATCTAGGCGGTACTGGTCTAGCTCCCAACAGAGTGGCAGCCTCTCCTCCATCGTGAACATTGCAGTGCCTCTGGAGGACCCCGAGGGTAAGGATTATATCTACTGGCTCTGCCAAATGGGTTTGGCCAGGAGACATCATATATGCCTGTCCCCCCGACCTCGGGCACATGCTTAGCTGGATATTTGTTTTGTGGTAATTAATTGAAGGTGGAGGCTAAACAGTACCTCACACCACTTCAGAGCCTCCTTTGCCCCTGTGATGGCTACAAATACCATGAGGGAATGTCCAATCGAAATTGGCTCTCCCCCATGCCAATGCTCACCACAGCATTACTGTCTGGCACCAGCGACACCAAGGTAATACCGATCGCCTCCCACCTAAAGCCTATATAACCTCGTGTTGCTGCAGCTCTTTCTCCTGCGTCAGCAGTTCTCCTGCTGTGTTTGTCTCGCCTGATGACGGTTGCGTGTTGCGATCGAAATGTCGAGATCTATTAATTTTCTATCTACGTGACTTTACCAAAAGAACCAAAGAGTATGGATTACTGCAGTCACGAAAACTTCAAATCAATCTATTCACTCATGCACCAACCCACTCAACCAATTATCTACGTACTCACCCATTTATCGCTGGTGCACTGCTACTGCCCCAGCTCTCTCGCAGCCACTGGGTGGTTCCTGTCCTGGCGCCGCGCTGCTGAATTACAGAGCCTTCAGGACTGGCCACTGGCCTTGTGCCCATGCTCTCCAACTGTGTCGCTCACGTTGGTGCATGCCCCTATCCTACCACTCACTGGCATCCATCCCAACTCTGTATAGCCACCTGTTAAGACTACCGGCGGTTCGACCGCGTAGACTGGTCAATCTCCAAAACCTTGGGCTGCTCAAGGACCTCATTGGCTCAGGCCTAGAAACTGGATGCACAACATGCCTCACCCACCCATTGCCACCTACATCCATTACCACACCATATACTCCCGTGCAATTCATANACCCCTCCCCCTGCCTCTATCCCATCACTCCTACTTCCTACGCACATTCCCAAATTTTACAGATATCCCCATCATGGTTACCGTCCATCAAACCTTATCAACAAACCCACCTTGCGACACCCCCCACCAGCACTCATTCTGACCCGCTATCTCTTGATGTTTCCCTCAAATTAGGTCTCTGGAACGCTCCTTCCACGTGCAATAAATATGCCGCTACCTTAGTTGCTTTTCTCTCTCTTAAATTCACTGCCCCTTTAACACTACACCCCACGCCCTTTCATCTTCCTCTTTTTCCACACCCTCGTTGGGTGGGCAAAGGTAGAGGCGTAGGCTTGCTTAATCCTTCATCCTGAATCCTTGCGCCTACATCCCTCTATCCGTCCTTCCCCTCCTTTGAACACCAATTATTCTCCTTCTCCCCCGACTATTCAAATTCCTCATTATCTGTCCTCCCCCTGCTTCCTCGACCACCTAGTTTGTCTTCTTTCCACTGTCCTCCCCTCCCGCACCCTTTTATTCTTCTGGCGATTTCAATATGGATGTTAGTCTTCCCTCCATTGCCTCAACCCTGCTTCCTCTCACTAACTCCTTCTACCTTCGTCTCCGCCCCTCCTTCCATACTCACTCCTCTGGCAACACCCTCGACTTTTGAAATCAGATTGTGAGGCTTCCCCCATTGTTACCGACCCCCGCCCTCCATTGAACCACTTCATCTTACCCAGTCCATCTCTTCCATGCCCATCTTATCCACCACATTCCTGCAATCTCCTCTCACGAGACCCACATCCCTAATATCCCGGATCTCCTCATCTCTCCCTTGACCTATTTTTCCTCCCTCCACCCAGACACTGCCTTTGCAACTTTAAACTACACCATCACTGTCACTCTGGATGCTCTCCGTTACCATCTCCAACCATCTCACCACATCACCCTTTGACCCTATCCCTGCTTCCCTTATTCCTCTGTCCTTCCCTATATCCTTCCCTCCTACTCTCCCTTTTCAATTATTCTCTATCCTCAGTCCCTTTCCTGCTATCCAGACCCACTTGACAAACTCGGCTCAAGCAGGTCTCTCCTTAGTCCTCATTCTCCTCGACATATCCTCAGCTTTTGACACTGTCCATCATCCCACTCTTTACTCTTTCTAATCTGGAATTTTTGGCACTGCTTTATCCTGGCTCCACTTATATCTCTCTTCATGCTCACCCTCAGTCTCCTTCAATCCCTCCTGCTCCTCTCCTTCACCCAGGGCTCTGTCCTGGGCCCCTTCTCTTCTCCTCTACATCTCTGCTCTCGAAATACGTATCTCCTCCTTTAACATCTCCCACCACTTCTTCACCAACGACATCTAAATATTCTTCTCTTCCTCTGCTTTCACTCTGGACCTCTCTTCTCGCATTTCAGGCTGCCTCACCACCCTTCAGTCTTGAATTCCACTTTACTTCCTTGCCATCAACTCCTTTAAAACCCAGGTTCTCTTTTTCCCACTGCTCTTTCCCCTCCACCCATCCTACCATGAACTTCCCACCCTTCTCACTCACCCCTGTCTCCTCTGCCCGCAACCTTGGTGTCCTCTACGACTTCCTCCCTTTGTTTTGCCTCTCACATCTCCACCATCACTCGCACCTGTCATGTCCACCTTGTTAGGTTTCGCAAAATACGCCCTTTCTTCACTCAGTCCACTGCAAAACTACGAATACACTCACTCATCTTCCCTCGGTTAGACTACTGTAACTTTCTATTTCTCGGTCTCCCAGCCAATGCATTCATTCCACAGATCCAAATGCGTCTGCACGTTTCAATCCAACCTACTACACTGCTTCTGCATCTCTACCCTAATATAGAAATGCACTGGCTCTCCATCCACTTATGGTGTCTGTTTAAGCTCCTTATGCTAGTGTAGTGACATAGGACGTCACTACTGTGTCGGCCCGTACGAGGGCTGGGGCCCCAGGGGGTGCCTGGGAGGTCACGTGGTGGGCCCGGACCTTCCCAGAGGTGGGGGAAGGGGGCGTGGCCTGGGCAGAGCGGATATAAGCGGGTGTGGATGCAGAGCGGGGCTGTTGAACTCCGAAGTGAAGACGACATCATCGGTCCTCAGTCCCAGGGCTCGTCCTGGACCAGGCATCCCGTTGCCTGCCTGGTCACGCTGTGTAGTGTTCCAGAGTGTTAGTGAGTTAGGAAGGTGGTCACCACCTCATTACAGTGTTATATTACTTACCGTTTTAATATATAGTGTTGCCTCCAAGTTCGTGTGTGTGCCTAATTCGAACCCACTACATTTGGTGTCAGAAGTTGTGGAAATAAATTGCTAGGTGTTATCCGAGGGTAGTGAAATGAGCACACGNAAAAAAGAAACTCACCTGGACGCCTTCGTACGATGGGGACGGCGTGATGACCATCCTTTGGACAGCCCCAGGGGATGCAGCCCGGTGAAGAAGAGAGATGGCGCTGCACGCGGAGCGGCGGGACGGGCATCGCACCGCTGCTTCGCCGCCATCGGGAATGGAGCGCCGGAGCCGCGGGAGAGGACGCCGTTGTCGCTGCGGGGCTGGCCGGGATGTTCCCGCCAAAATGCCGTTTCCGCCATTTCGGCGCCTGGCCGGGNCGCCGACATCAATGCCTGCGGAGGGGAGTTCCACCGTTCGGTGGCGCCCCGTCTTCTGCTCGAGCGCGGAGGTGGCTCGGTTCGCAAGAGGAGGCCGTGTTCACCATGCAAGATTCTTCGGGCGTCCCAGTCTTCACTTTGCCACCCTCCGCTATTCACAGTTTGCCAGGCGAGTCGTGACATGACATCCCCCNAGAAAATTATAATAACTTCACCCATCTTGCTGCAATGCGGAGCATGTTAGTCCGGTTGTGTGCGTGACAAATTGACGCGGCGTCCGTGCGGGTGTCTGCTTTGTAACATTGTTGTTAATTACGGCGTCGGGATCGTTATCTTCAGGGGCTGTTGGGATGTCCCGAGCTCCGTTGTAATCCTGTGGATTGCCCTGTTAATACTCACGTTATTGTTGTTTGCCGTGTTAATGGTTCGCATTGTGACGTCGTTTTCGTCATTGTTGCGGAGTTGCGAGTGTTAACAGTGTATGGACTGTTGGGTACTTTGATCACGATTGTTGAGTATGTGTTGACTGGATGGAGCATTGCTCCAAATGATTGACAATGTACGAACTGCGTATACTGCATATACTGCATGTACCGCATTGCACGACATCGTCGATTATTTGGACCATCGGCATTGGATCGGTTCATGGGGGGATCCTAAAAAAAAATTGTATTGTTGATGTTGTGTGCGATTTGGGTTGACAGGTTGCGTGTGTTTCGAACCCCGTGGTTGGTTGCTTTGTATTTTTTAATGACAACCGTGTGGTGAATCGCTGATGGGTTCGAGGTGCCCTTGGGTTCTGTGTGTATCAGGGTGCGTTGGGCTGTGGATTGCCACCAGATGGCATCTCTCTCCGCTCGATTGTGTACAGCCGAATGCTGCAATGCGAGTTGGAGAGAGTGATCGATGTGTCCTCCCAGCTCGATTGGTACAGCCGAATGATGCAATGCGAGTCTTCGAGAGAGTGTCGATGTGTCCTCTCTGCTCGTTTTGTACAGCCGAAAGCTGAAATGCGAGCCGTTGAGAGACACGCTTTAAAATTACCCCCGATCGACTGCTTCTGCTGGTTGTGACGCGCGTCGGAAAGGGTGGGGTTTACATTTCTCCCGATATGGCCGACGTGCACGGTTTGTGGAGACGTGTCGGAAAGGCGGGGTGCTAACGGGTGACATGTAATGTCTGTGGTGGTCCTCAGTGAGGGCTGCTGGGACGCAAGCGCGGAAACCATGGAAATGCGGTTCGGTCTGCGGCCGCCATTTTTGGCAAGAGCAGGCAGATTTTTCTTGTGTCATGTCGATTTTATATATATATATATTTTAAATGTAGATACTGGAGCACCCTGAAGTGTGACTTTTTTGCCCAGTACATGGGTCGACCCTGAAGTACGACTTCTCGACCCGGGACATAGACAGACGTCCGGAATATTAATTGTGTGTGTAGATGGGTGCTAGACATGTTGGTCTTCGCCTTCTCACCACCTGACGGATGGGACGGTGGCAGAGTGGTGTGGGACCTGCCGTCCATGGGGTAGTTGTGTGAATTCGGTTCGATTACCGGTGTTGGTTGTGCATCCAACGCGTCGGAATCTGTATATTTGTTTTATTTTCTCCGCCGGGCGGTATACAATCATCGCCACTACCCTGGGGCCGGGTGACTGTCGTGTCCAAAGAGCGGAGTGAGTGTTCCTTGAGTGTGCCTCAGGAGGGTTTGTGTTTCTCATCACAGGAGGCTATCACCTGGCACCTTGGAGTCGCTGGTTGTGCCGACCGGCTGTGGACTGGGGGGGGAGTGGAGCATGCGTCAGCACTCCTGCTCCTCCTGTTCTTGACTCCTGGGGAGGGGCCGTGCCCTTTGGGCCGCTTCTGGTTCCCCCAGGGCCTCCAGGGGGGCGTGCGCATCTCCCTGGGGGCCCGGCCACATGGACTCGTGGAAGACTGGCTGCTCTACATGGCTCTCACACCTTGCTCATTGCCTACACCGTCGTTCCAATGGCCACACTCACATGTCGGTGCATGCGTGATTCTCACGGGGAGGCTGTGCTGGAGAGTAAGCGGGTTAGCCAGTTTTCATGATTTGTTGTTGTTAATTCCCCTTTTCTATGCGTTCCTCCTTTTACCCTCGTCGTTTGTGTATATTAGGTGATTGTATTTATTATCGGTCGCCGTTATTTATTGATGTTGCTGGTTCGGAGGCACACCTTTCGATGTTTCACAGTTGTGTTACAGGGGGGGGTGATGTAGTGACATAGGACGTCACTACTGTGTCGGCCCGTACGGGGCTGGGGGCCCCAAGGACACGTGACCGGTGCCTGGGGGTCACGTGGTGGGGACCTTCCCAGAGGTGGGGAAGGGGGCGTGGCCTGGGCGGAACCGGCCACGCCGGAGCGGATATAAGCGGGTGTGGATGCAGAGCGGGGCTGTTGAACTCCGAAGTGAAGACGACATCATCGGTCTCAGTCCCCGCTCCTGAACCAGGCAGCCCGTTGCCTGCCTGGTCCGCTGTGTAGTGTTCCAGAGTGTTAGTGAGTTAGGAAGGTGGTCACCACCTCATTACAGTGTATATTACTTACCNTTTTAATAAATAGTGTTGCCTCCAAGCTGTTGTGGCACCTATTCGAACCCACTACACATGTAATAAACGAATTCCACGACACGTTGAGACTTGCGTCCATTCTTTATTAGTTATGACTGCTTGGTTCCGCATTTTCTTTAGATGGTCACCCTCTCTCTCTCTATCTTGCCGCATGCAGCGCTCTCTCTCCTCTGTTCCGCGCGGCTTCCCTCGCTCTCGCTTCCCCATGCACCGCTGGTCGACGGTGCTCCGGGAATCGGAGAGCTTCGCCTGCGGCTGCCACGTGGTCGGTGGCTGACGAGATGGTGGAGATGCAGTCCGGACCAGGCTTCCACACCGAACCAGAGTCCTCCTGCCTCTCCTTATATCCTCCTTGGCGGAGCGAAGCCCGTCTCTAACCACGCCCCCTTCAGAACCTTCTCGATGGTTTTCGCATGCACCCTGAGCTCCGCCCATGACTTTGGCCCAGATCAAACCCGTAGCCCTGATTGGCTATGACCTACGCGGCAATGCCTATGCAACCCTCAGTATGTCGGTGTGCTCTCTATTACATAGAATATAATCTCTTCATGGCCTTGCCCCACCGTACCTCGCTTCCTTGTCTCGTTTTGTCCCCTCCCGCTGCTCCTCTCAATTTCTCCTAAATGCCCCCCTCTCCTTGTGCACAATCCCGTTCTGCTCCTTTTNCTACTTCCCCCTTGCCCTGGAACAAACCTCCCCTCCACATTAAGCAAACACCCTCCCTGCCTAGTTTCCACTCCTCCCTCAAGACCACCTCTTCTCCCTGGGCCATCCGTCCTCCATCCCTAGGTACCCCTAAGTCCCATACTCCCTCCCATTCCTATTCACCATATCACTTTCAGCTACCCTAATTGTAGCACTCATAACCCTTGTAAAGCACCTTGGATAAAGCGCTATATAAATATAAATAACGAAATAAATGATTTACGAGTAGTGCCTTACTATTTACTGAACGTGTGTTTAACAATGCGCCCGAGCAAGGTCAGAAAAAAAATATCGTGCTGATACTAGATAAAGATATGGAATTTCGTAAGCAATGGCGGCATTGGTGGTCCTGAAGGTGTGCACGATCGGTCTTGCAGAGATGCTTATATGAGAGTGGATAGTGGTAATGTTGGTGTGACAATTTGAGTCAGTTAGCTGTTAATGAACCAATCGCGACCCAACCCACGGTGAAAAAAATACGGCGGTGTAATAGTGATTAGAGTTATATTTTAGGCTCTAAGAGAGGCAAGGGAGTAGCAGTATTGCATGGCGACCATGTGAAGTCCCTGGATGAGCAGAGGCAAGTAACGACTTGGCAATAGTAGTGGGCCGGGTCAGCAGATCGATCTGGTAGGTATACTGCAACAAACAAGTTCCAGCAGACCGGCTCCAGCAGTCAGGGGCTGAACGTTGAATGGCCAAGCTGGTTTAGCCAGCAGGAAACATCACCAGCGTGCAGGTTAGGCTAGATTGCGCACACAGGCGTGATCCAAAACAATTACCCAGCGTTGATCGCCAAAGCCATCAGGGGAGGCTCAGCCAACCAAAGAGTTTGGGGGTCCGATTATCAGGCCAATAGTGGAGTCCCAGTACAGCTCTAGTGACTCTTTAGAGTTGTACAAGGTGAGGGGAGGGAGCGAGGGAGCAGAGTGGGGGGGATGGGCACAACCACTGCTGACCTGGACCAAGTTCCCGGCTGGTATGTGGTGGAGGAGGACAGTGGGGCAACGGGTAATGGAAACGGGTGGGGTGGGGGGAGTGTGTGGGCAAGAGGTAGTAAACAAGGCAGGTGTGATTGCCCAGGCCGGCCAGAAACAAAGGCTCTGGGAAGAGGGAACGGTTGGAGGGGTTTGGTTTGCGGCCAGTACCAGAGACCAATCTGTTGTGTTTTAATATATACCCCACACGTCGTTACATTTCAGTCGTCACGTATTTCAGGGTGGGAGGTCGACTCAGTCTGTAAACCCCTGTGAGTCGATACAATAAGTACCACCTGGGTTGAGTATGTACACACTTTCAGGGGTGTAACTGTATCTATTTTAAAGGTGGGGCGGGGGGGGGGCTATGCAAGATCCGACTCTGTGTGACCCTGTTTCTCCAGGCTCACTTTAACTAAAATAGCTACGATGTTTTTTAACCAGAATATAATATCATATGTTTATGTTATAACTATATATTATTTTTGTTGCACCGTGTATTGGGTTTAGAGTAGTGGTTCTTAACTTCGATTGCACGCACCACCTGGAAGTGGGAGAGGCCCTTCCTGGAGTGAGAGACATGCCCAATTTATTTAGAAAGTAAATAATCGAACCACAATTTAACCACTGGCACGTAATTACAACTGCTTTGTTTGATCAAATCTATGTATATAAAAAATAACGATTTCGAACCAAAGGGGTACTAGGCTGCAGTGAAGGTTACGAACCACTGCTCTAGCCAATGGTAAAGGTTAAGAACTACTGGTTTATAGGAAGACTAGCGGAAGTACCCGGCGTTGCCCGGGTGAAAAATATATTTCTTAAAAACCTTACATATATACACAGATACTAAGGTATTGTCAAAGCCCGGTGGCCGTTTGTACATTTCTCCACCAACAAATGTATAAGAGGCTTGCACAAGTCCAAAAAGTTGTAGAAAGTGTGGGGTAAATAGTTGATATAAAAGGTTTCCGAAAATTTTGGACCCCGCCCCCTCAAAATATATATTTACCCCTCGTAGGTATATGTACCTACACACCTTACATATGAAGTACCGGTGAAGACGCTTGACGCCGAGGTTGAGGCACACGTATGTTTATTTTACACAGCACGTTCGTGGCATACAGCACTGGAGGGGGTATCGGCCCCCTCACCCGACTAGCTAAGGATACACGTCCTAGCTACTCCTAGCCTGCCTCTTAGTCCTCCACTAATGGGCTAGGGGAGGCTATCTGGCCCGACACTGGTAAGTCGGGCCCGGTACCGGAGTCCCAGACCAGCTCTTACAAGAGCACCGGCTCTGGCTCTCGGACCACGCCGCTGGCTCAGTCCTGTCCGGCCCTGATAAGGACATCGAACGAGGGGAGTCCAGGGCTCTATCTAAGACGTCTTCAGTCTTCTCTGGTTAGCTTTTAACATAACTGACTCGAGCCCTTATAACATCCCTTTTATACCCAACCCCTCCTTGAGGGGTGGGGCCCCGGGGGATCATAACGTTCGAACCAGCCCCCCCAGGGTGTCTGGCTCGGACGTCGTAGAGGGCATCTCCCCGTGCACATACGTAGCCCGCCCACTGTGTTTGTTTCCCATAGGCTGCATGCATAACGGGCCCTCTCTTTAACACCCCTACATCACCCCCCCCGCATAGCTTGCAGCCGTCCCGGCTGCCAACATACAAAATGACAATAAAAGTGAATTTATACCTTAACTGCGCGTGTGCCTCACTAATTTCCAACAATAACAAGAACAGCAACAAGAACACAGCAAAATGCAACAGCAAGAAGAGAAAACAACCCGACGCACCCCCCTTTGAATAAATACGAATTCCGTAAAAAAAACAACCTATATACAATTTGCAGGGAACCCACCATACACACAACACCAGGTGAACCCAACGTATGTACATTTCAATGGGCAGGGAACACACCACCCACACAACACACAATGAACACAACGTATGTACATTCCAATGGGCAGGGAACACACCACCCACCCAACGCACGATGAACACAACCTATGTACACATCTTCCGGCCTCATAACAGTCTGCGCATTTTTGCGCGCGTCCTTGCAGCGGGCCCCTCACACGGGGTAACCCCGGGTGGCGGACCGTCAGGTGGCAATTTTCCGTCCCGGAGTGAGACCTCATCCGATGCCGCGCGACCGTCGGTATCCCAGGAGGGGTGGTCGGGCGTGAGCCCGTCAGTCCTGATGCACCTGGAGGTGGCACGGCCGGCAAGGCATTAGGTGAGAACGACGGAGACGGACCCAGTGAGTCGGCCGACCCCCACATGTTCGGCCACGCATGTGTGAAGTGGGTTTGTGTACCGCAACGAAGGGTTTTAACCTAGAGGGGTGCACGAACCATCGCCGCTTCCCCCATTTAATGCGCACGCACTGTGGTCGCAAAATTTCGACCACCTCCACAGGGCCCCGCCACGGCCGCACCAGCTTGGAGGAGGTAGCCAGAGGCACTTGGGGACAGTGCAACCATGCCTTGTCCCCGGCTTCCACTGTATTACGTGCGCCCGACCCAGCCTGAGGCGCTCATTCGCCTTTTGACGGAGGTCCGAGTTCAGCATAGCAGCATCCCGCGCCTCTGTTAATTTGGCCAGATTAAATTTGACGTGGTCAGCCAATTTAGTTTTTCCTTGCGGGTCGGGGATCTGCAGCTGGGCGCGAACAGGCGGGTCGGGTTCGCGACCGTACATGAGGTAAAAGGGGGAAAATCCCGTGGCTGCATGGGGTGCCATCCGGTATGCCGCCAAGACCCCTTGAATATGAAGGTCCCAGTCAGTCTGCGAGTCTGAGACCTGCTGTGACATCATTGACGTAATGGTGCGATGCAGGCGCTCGACCATTCCGTCAGTTTGCGGGTGATACGGGGAGGTACGAATTTTCTTCGTGCCTAAGAGGTCACAGACTTGTTTAAGTAATTTACCGGAAAAATTTCTGCCCTGGTCGGTCAGCAGCCGCTCCGGAGCACCTTTGTCCAGGACGTATCCCTGAACAAAGGCCTCCACGATGGCTGCTGCCGACTGGTTGGCAAGGGGCCAGGCCATAGGCCAGCGCGTAAAATACTCGACACCTGTCAACAAATACCTATTGCCCCTGGGGGTGGCGGGAAATGGGCCCAAAATGTCCAGCGCGACAAGCTCATTTATTCTGGATACTTTGATCGATTGCAAGGGCGGGTTAGACTCCCGCGCCGGCGGTTTCCGTTGCGCACACCGAGGGCATGATCCCAATAGATCCCCAACATCCCTCGTCATACCAGGCCAAAAAAAATCAAGTTGTAGCAGTGCAAGAGTCTTTTGGGTCCCCAGGTGTAATAGGCGCTCATGCGCGGCCCACACCACCTTGCCTCGCAACTCAGAAGGGACCACCAGCCGATGTCGCTGGGATTTGCCGTCCCAATGCATCAGCAGACCTTGCACCATTTCCCATGCATCCGAATCACCTTTCACCCGCCCAGCACCCCCGACGCGACGACGCCACCCGAGGAGGGAGGAATCCTCCATTTGGAGGCGCCCCCATTCAGTGACGGGCAACCCCAACAGGGAATCTCTTCCTGTTGTTCGATCGAATTATTAGCCAATGGTTCGTCGTCGTCGGTGGCTGCCAAGATCGGAACCGATGCGTCCCCTGAAGGCCTGCAACGTCCCGACCCAGGAGGCATGCACATTCGGAGGTGGTTGGCATGCGCGACAGAGCGTCCGCATTGGTATGGCGAATGCCCTTACGGTAGGTGGTTTCAAAATCAAAGTCCTGGAGAACCTCCAACCATCGAGACAACTGTCCCGATGGTTGTTGAACTCGCAGGGCATACTGTAGTGCCGCATGATCTGTGCGGACGGTGAAATGCCGACCGTACAGATATGGGCGATACTGTTGGATGAAATAAACAATTGCCAACAGTTCCCTACGGGTGACACAATATCTTTGCTCCGCAGGAGACAACACCCGACTACCGTACGCGACCACCCGTTCCACGCCATCAACCACCTGGGAAAGCACACCCCCAATACCCGTGTTGCTCGCATCGGTGTCGAGCAAAAAGGGCTTAGAAAAATCTGGGTAAATCAAGGGAGGGGCTTTAACCAGGGCGTCCCGAAGGGAGCAGAAAGCAGCCTCCTCCTCTTGACCCCAGTGGAACCGAACCCCTTTAGATGTTAAAGCGTGCAGGGGTTTAGCAATTGTCGCAAAATCAGCAACAAACCGTCGATAATACGACGCGAACCCAATGAAACTCCTGACCTCTCCCACCGAGGTGGGAGTCGGCCAGGAGCTGACACACTGCGTTTTGGCGGGATCGGTAGCAATACCTGAGCGTCCCACGATGTGCCCCAAATAACGCACCGAATCGTGCAACAAATGGCATTTTTGGGGCTTGAATTTCAAATTAGCAGCCCGCATCTTTAGGAAAACCGCCCGCAACCTCTGGAGATGTTCATCAAAAGTTTTACCAAAGACGATAACGTCATCCAAATAAATGAGGCACGACTCCCATTGCAATCCAGCCAAAACCAATTCCATTAAACGCTGGAAAGTTGCCGGCGCTGAGTGTAAGCCCATCGGCAACCGGTTGAATTGAAACAGGCCGTGCGGTGTACGGAAAGCAGTTTTAGGCTTTGAATCATCGTCCAGAGGAAGCTGCCAGAATCCCGAAAGTAAATCGAGTGTGGAAAAGAATCGCGCTCCCGCCAAGGCGTCCAGCGATTCATCCATCCGAGGGAGCGGGTATGCGTCGGCAACCGAAATTTTGTTAAGACGCCGGAAATCAACGCAAAACCGCAACGAACCGTCCTGCTTTTTAACCAGGACGATCGGCGCTCCCCAAGGGCTGGTGGAAGGAGAAATGATGTCGGCGGCCAACATGTCATCAACAGCCGATTTGACATGGTCCTTTTCGGCGGGACTCAACCGAAACGGATTTTGGCGAATTGGCGCGCTGTCACCCGTGTCAATATGGTGACGCAGCAGGTGAGTACAACCCAAATCGTATTTATTCCGACTAAAAACGTCGGAAAATTCCCGCAGTAGTGTTTTAAGTTGTTGACGCTCTGAATCTGACAGGTCCGTCGATCCCGCACAAAGCGCCTCGAGCCACCCTTCATCGCTGTCCGAATGCGGTCGCGACGCAGGGACAGTGCTGACGTGATTTACGACGGGTTCCTCACATGGCACCGGCGTTGCGTGAGCAAGCACGGTCCCCTGTGGGACCACCACCGTCTGCGAGCCCACATTGAGGACCGCGATGAAGGGTTCACCGTCCCCTCTTACTATGGTCTGGGCCGGAAGTAAGTGAGGTCCACTAACCCCGGCCCTAGACGGCCCCAACAGAACCCCTTGGGCCCCAAAACCCTTAGCGAGGGGCCGCCGAAGTTTCAAAGGTATCAACATTTGCGCCCCCGGAGGGACGCGCACCGTTCTCTCTACGAACGCCGGCACCGTCGCGAACGCCGTCCGAGTCGCAACCGGCGATGGCAGAAACGCCATGCGTCTGCCCGACGGAAGCTCTATACATCCCTGGTCGATCAATATCCTAATCGGCATTTTGGCCAGGAAATCCGTCCCCAGCAGGCACGGAACCGCCAGCGAGGAGGAAACAAAAATCGGCCCAGACAATTTAATTTCCCCAATACAAATTTGGGCACGAATTTGTCCGATGATGCCAAGTGAGCCCCCGTTAGCCGCATAGAATGGTACGTTAACAGGCATCAAAGGACGACTCCGGACAGGGAGAATATTGTAAATCAACTCCGAAATAATGGTCGCCGATGCTCCCGTATCGACCAGGATGCGCACTTCAACCCCGTCGATGTGCCCCACAACGGCCGACGACCCCGACGATGCGGCTACCACACGATCGGCCAGCACGGACCACTGGCCGGGTTCGATATGAGTACCCGGGGTGGTGCGTGATGGTGCGATGGTGCGCGATATCGGCCCCCCTCTCGTTGCGGTGTTTGAGTGCGTGACGGGTGTGTGCGTGGGCCAAACATGTGGGGTGCCGCGACTCGCCGGGTTATGATGGTGGACCTTGTGATGAGGCCCGTCGTCCCGTTGAGGTGTCGTCCCGCGTTGTCGAGGAGCGCGGCACCCCGAGGCGACGTGGCCCCGGACGCCGCAGTTGAAACACCGCGGGAGCGCTGTTGGAGGAGACGGACGGTTGAAACGGTCCGGCCCGTCCCGGCCCGACCGTGCTCCTGTCGCCTGTTGCGGTCGGTGGTCGACGGCGTAGAGTTCCTCCGTTGGAATGGTGGCTGCAGCCACCGCACGCCCCGCCGATGCCCTGCTGGCTTTCCGCCGGAGCGACAGGAGGTTGGCGTGGAGGAGCCTTGCCGCCTGGAGCGATGACATCTCCGCGTCCTCCTGCGCGACCACAGCGATGTCAAGGTCGTCTGCCAGGAGGAGTATTTTCTCCGTGACCATAGCGTCGATGCCGTCGTCGTCCATGCGGGGGAAGGCCAATTTAGCCATCGCCAGGAGGCTCGTCCGATATGCTAGGGCGACTCCTTCTCACCCCGCTTGCGGTCGTAGAATTGCTGTCTGCATTCAGCCGATGGTCCATAGACCCCTCCCAGCAGCTGTAGTGCCATCGGTAACGTAGACCGCTTCTCTCTTGGCGCCGATGTGAGGGCGGCGAGCGCGTCGCCGTCGAGGAGCGCCGGCAGCGCGCAGAGAGCCTCCTCATCGGACCATTTCGCCATCTCCTGATGGGCGAGGAAACGTCTGCGAAAACCGGCCCAGTCCCCCTCCGCGCCGATGAACTCCTTCAGCGGGGGCAGTCTCTGATGAAGCGCAGCGGTCGTTGTAGACTCCCGCAGGCAGATGTCACCCCCACTCGGCTGTGCGTCGGTGCGAGCGGCCGATGGGATCGCCTGTCGCGGTTGTGATGACGTTGCAGCTTCAGCGACGGCGATGTCGGAGCGGATGTGTAGGCTGGCCACGCCCCGAACAGCTGCAGCGTCGATGGCGGGAGTTTCAAACTCGGACTGCTCCGAAATGGCGGGAAGGCGCCCCGGTCGTTGGCCCGCCTCGCCCCGTGTTGGATCACCGGCCCCCAACCGCGTGATGGTCTCCAGCGTGGCGGCAGCGGCATACAGCAGCTCCGCCAGCCTCCCGTGAGCCAGCCGCAACGCGTCTGGCTGTGGTCCCTCGTCACTCCGATGCTCCGGTAAGGAGGCATCAGGCCCCGGCTGCACCATGTCTTGTGGAGCCGTCTCGGGCTCGACGATCTCGGCAGTGTCTTCCTCCTGCGGTACTTTGGCCCGCGCTGTCTTCCGCGTGTCCATGTTCGAATTACTTCTGACACCAGTTGAAGTACCGGTGAAGACGCTTGACGCCGAGGTTGAGGCACACGTATGTTTATTTTACACAGCACGTTCGTGGCATACAGCACTGGAGGGGGTATCGGCCCCCTCACCCGACTAGCTAAGGATACACGTCCTAGCTACTCCTAGCCTGCCTCTTAGTCCTCCACTAATGGGCTAGGGGAGGCTATCTGGCCCGACACTGGTAAGTCGGGCCCGGTACCCGGAGTCCCAGACTAGCTCTTACAAGAGCACCGGCTCTGGCTCTCGGGACCACGCCGCTGGCTCAGTCCTGTCCGGCCCTGATAAGGACATCGAACGAGGGGAGTCCAGGGCTCTATCTAAGACGTCTTCAGTCTTCTCTGGTTAGCTTTTAACATAACTGACTCGAGCCCTTATAACATCCCCTTTTATACCCAACCCCTCCTTGAGGGGTGGGGCCCCGGGGGATCATAACGTTCGAACCAGCCCCCCCAGGGTGTCTGGCTCGGACGTCGTAGAGGGCATCTCCCCGTGCACATACGTAGCCCCGCCCACTGTGTTTGTTTCCCATAGGCTGCCATGCATAACGGGCCCTCTCTTTAACACCCCTACACATACAACAGAGTAAGTAGTATCTATTGACTCTGTAGTAGTATCTACTG